>PVIU01022368.1:0-29510 GCA_004026605.1 Ondatra zibethicus
GAGGGAGAGAGAAAGGAAGGAAAAAAAGGAACGAAGGGAGGGAAAGAGGGAGGGAGGGAGGGAGAGAGGGAGGGAGGGAGGGAGGAAGATAGATGAGTTTTTAGAAGCAGAAGGTTTAAAAAAAGATTCTAGAAGTGTTTAAGACAACTTGGCATGCCACACGTGTTTTCAACTAAAGGATTGTAAAGGTCCCTGAGGTATCACTGACCTTTTCTTGCAAACTTCCATTCCTTTACTCCCCTGAATTGAGTTATGGGAATGAATTCCTCTTTCTCACAGCAAATCATAGAACCTAAAATCTTTTTACCAAAAGTAATCCATTAAACCTAGAAAGATTATTCTCTCCCATCTCCCTTGAAGATTCATTCCAGAGGCTCCTGTCTCAAACCAAGAATGAATGAATGTAGCACAGAGGCCAACAAGCATCTTTGTACATAGGTCATGCTGGGTGTCTCCTTTCTGCCATTGCAGCTAGATTAGGCCTTGTTTCTGATCACATTTCTCCGTAGTTGTCCATTCTGCCTCAAAACTAAGCATGAAAATAGGTAGCTTTACTTGGATCCTTATTTTTCTTTCTTTCTTTTTTTTTCTTTTTTTACACAGTGTTTTAGGTAGCCCAAACTGGCCTCAAATTTGCTTCAGAGCTGAGGGCGACCTTGAACTTCCAATTCTCTGAGCCTCTTCCTCTCTTTTGCTGGGATTATAGGTTTGTGGCCATTGTGCTGTGTCTCTGGGTCTTTCTTTAGGAAGTCTCCCTGACAATCATGTTAAATGTGATTAAATGAGTTTGTAATACTTTTTTCCTGTTAACTTTTGTTCATATTTATGTTGGCCTTGACCCTTCAAAAGGAAGAAAAAGGGAACCAATGGATGTCAGATGTTTGCATGGGTGTGGAGTTGATTTCTGTCTGTCATCAAGTCAAGTTTCTTAGGACAATTCAATTTTGTTTTGGCATTGTTTTGCTACAGATAAGGAAGTTCAAAGCCAGGCATGGTGGCTCATACCTATTATCCTAGTATTCAAAGAGGCTGAAACAGAAGGATTGCTGTGATTGTGAGCTCAAAACCTTGTCTCAAGAAACAAAAACTAAATCAAAAAAAATAAAGTCTGAAGTGGGGGAAATATATTCTCAAAAGCCCGTAACACAGAAAGTATACTGCAATGGAGTATTTTAAATCCCTCCCATGCAATAGAAATTTTAAAAAACAAAACATTAAATATTGCTCCTTCTTTCTAGATAGAAAAGCACAGGCAAATTTTGAGCTCACATGCTCTGTATGTAGTGGAGGCTGACTTTGAATTCTCCCTGCCTCCATCTCATGGTGCCAGGAATGTAGACATGGACCACCATACACAGAATATTGCCCCTTCCCTTGACCATGACCACCACCTTGCTTGTTCTTCCCTGAGCCTCAGGCCTGAAGGAGTTTGGGTAATAATCAGTATAAAAGTGGAAAATAATGATCAACTCATTTCTTGTGTTTTAAAAAGCTAAAGGTTTAAATATTTTCTAAGGCCATTAAATAGCATTAAGTATTAAATGTCTCTGCCATTGCAAATAGTCGTGTACCTAGTTTACAGGCATGGAAAGTACCTTTTTTGTCTTCCTGAAGTCCTGACTTTAATATAACATTTCATGATGAGTGGTAGGGCCATTTGAAATAAAAGTCTTAGAGTATGAAGCTATGGTCTATAATATGGATCACTTTCAAACACACACAGGTACCTGGGTATCAGAATAAATCTCTGGGATCTCATCTTAGGAAATGAGGTCTTCGTCTGAAAAATTTTAGTATTCAAAGTGAAATGACATATTTTCTGAGAAAAAAACAGGTTGATATTTCTGTCTTGAAAAATTAGGCCAGAAGCACATCAAAGGGGATTTCTGGAGTGCAAGGCAGTAAAGAGTTCTGTGTAGAACTTATAAGACACTGGGATTTTGACATGTTTTAAAGCTGGCATCCAGTGAGTCCTAAGGGTATTGAAACTATATACTTTGCATTTTTGCTCAGTGTATTAAATTTTAATTTGAAAAAATACAGTTATTGCAGCATGACATTCTTTCTTAGATTTAGTAAACTGCAAACAACCCAGTATAGTAAAAGTTTGAAAAATCTTTGCTTCAAAAGTAATTATAAATGTGATTATTAATTACATTTTCATTCTTTATGAAAAGGCATTTTCCATATATTTTATATGAAAACAATAACGTCAATTCACTGATAACTTGCAAATATTCACATTTAGAGAAATGGACTGATTCTTGAAAATGTGTTTTACATATCTCTTAACTAGTAACATGAAATTGCAATTTAATCTTTTTTATAATAGTGTAAAGTGAAAAAAATAATTTACAGTAGAATAGAATTTTAAAATTACATTATTCATTTATTGACTTTGTGTGTGCACTCAAGCATACAACTTGAGCATGACAGAGATAACTTGCAGGAATCAATTCTTTCCTATCATTTGAGATCCAATGTTCATATGTGGGTTTGACTACATGTGCATTTATCAGAAGAGCCATCTCTTTAGCCCTAGAATTAAATTGTTAAGTAAGAGAGAAATGCACAGTAGAATCTAGGGCCAGGTGTGGTGATACAGGCCTTTAATCCCAGCACTCTGGAGGCAGAGGTAGGCAGATCTCTGTGAATTCAAGGTCATCCTGGTATGTATAAGGACTACATAGAGAGATCCTGTCTCAAATAAACAAAATAAGAAGAAAAAAGAAAGGAAGGAAGGAAGGATGGAAGGAAGGAAACATATAGTATAATCTGCAACAGTGACTGTTGTTTTCTAGGCTAAAATTGTGGCAATTTGAAGAAAGTTTTGTTGAATGTATCCAATGGTGACTTCTGGTTATCTAAAACATTAACCTGGTAGATGAGAAAACAGCAAGGCAAAGGAAATATCTTTCTCCTTCTTGTCCTTTTTCAGGCATGTGTCATAAACACTAGTAAGGTGGGTTGTATGACCTCCCTCTCTTTTCCTGGGAGACTGAACTCTGTGTTGCCTTACATTCAGGGCTGCCAGTCCACTTTGGTATGTTCTCCTAGTACACTCCCTTAGAGCACATTCATTTATGTCCTGTCATACTTCTACACAACTGTACACAAAAATAATTTTCCTTGTCTTTGAATTTCCATTGCTGAAATATGCCAGCTTTTTCATTATTTGTTTTGACACAATGGTATCAGAGCAAATATTAATAATTGGCTAGAGGGGTGTGGGCAGAATTTTATTTCCTACATAGACCCTGTCTAACAACCTGGGTAAAGCTTGGCCTTTCCAATGTCATCCATACCAGTGCAGAATGGCACTAAACACACGACCTTTCAGGAAAATATCTCTAGGGACAACTGGAAGAGAGGGAGGAGGAATCCTCTCCTTGAAAATCCTTTGATATTGTATGTACATATTACTTATTAAAACAAAATGAAATAAACCGTATAAAGGAGCTTTTTTTTGAAATACAAGATAAAGCACGCACCTAAATCTTCAAGTGTATTATAAAGAATCACAGGATTGATTTGATTGTTCAGACCACAGTAACCACTGCTTGAGGATGAAGGAAGGATTTCTAAGGAAGTAGCATTGTTAACAAGCCTTGAATAGGATTCAGAGAATAGAAACCAGGGCCCAAAGGAAGCATTTCCAGGGGAGGGGGAATGTTGAGTGCAAAGGTCAGAGGTCAGCAAGGAAAACCTCTGAGAACTCAGTAGGCCTATTTTCCTGTATAGTGAATTTGCTCAGAGGTGAGGTTAAAAGCAGCAGGGGTCTGAGGACTTCAGTTTTTAAGTAGATAATAAATTAAAAATATATAGTTGGAGATGGTATTTTTTTCTATACATAGTAGATTTGTGTTTGGAGAGCATGTTTAGAAAATAAAAGTTTTTATTAGCTTAGAAAACCCTAGTAGCATTATATCAATTAAATGAGATTGTGTTCTTTAAAACTTTTGTTCTTTCAATTTTTCTACGTTAAGTAGAAACCTAACAGTAATTAATAAAACTTTTATTATTGCTTTTTATATTATTATTATTTGGTGCTACTGAGGAGTCAAACTTAGCTCCTTATGCAGGCAAGGTAAGGATTCTACCAGTGTGCTATATCCCTAATGTTGACTTTTAAATGTAGTAGGAATCAAAACATTTTAATTCACACTTTGCTAATTAAGAAAAGTTGCAATGTAACAAAATAAAATTTTAAAAAGGTGTAAAAAAACCCAAAAGAAGACAAAATATTGAAACTTGAAAATATGATGATTAGGATTAAAGGTCAGAATTTGGATGAGAAGGATTCAAATAAAGAGATTTTCAATTTAGAGATTATAAATGTCTGCATTGCAGAAGTATTCTCTCTTTGTAAAACTTTAACTATATTAATCTAGAATTTTAGGTGTATATATGGTTTTCACTGGTTATTGTTGGAAGATGAACTCTGATGTATGTGTGTGTTGTGTGTACACAGACTTGAGAGGAATTGAAATGTATTTACATTGAAATGAGAAACTTAAATTGGATCGAATGAATGAAATTCTTGATAGGAGGTATCCATAGAAACCACTTAAAATAAAAAGAAATGTTAATTCTCTTTGTTACATTGAGCTTCCAGAATCAAAATGAGCTTGGGACATTCAGTGCAGATATGAACACTTTTTGACCTTATCTACATGAAATATGTTAATTTACAGTTATAATTTTGTGGTCATGATTTCAGCTGGTAGTCATAACCAGTTTATGATTACATAGTTATTGATGTTTGCTGGTAAAGTTTCCAAGATACACTGCTTATGTTGCTGGTTTAACTAGGTATATAGTTAAAAGTCATGACTGGTGTCTCAAAGTTTTCATCAGTTTCTTGCAGCATAAAGAATTAAGTTTTAGGAGATAGCTCATTGTAGTTATAAAACAAATAAAACAAACCCTTAAAAATAATTTTGGAAGATAAAATAATTTCTTATAAAATCTCTCTGTGAAATAAAACTTTTCCATGTTTTTTTCCCAATCAAAGGCCAGGCAAGCATGTTTCACAATATTGCAGGCTCAGCTGCTGAAGTTCAGTTCTCTCCTGTTTATACACAAAGGTAAACTCTGTTATTACATTTCTCTTTATTTTCTTATTCCATTTATAATCATCCTAGATGTTCAGAAAAAGCCAAGTATTCATTATGAATAATTGTTATGGCTAAATTATTTCCAACTTTTCAAATTATAGTGAGTTCTCCAATGAATTGCTTTTGACTTCACCCAATTCATATTTCATCTGGTGCATTATAGATCTAATTTTTGTTGTTGTTGTCTTATGTTTTTCCTGATAGGGTTTATTTTTGTAGCCCTGGCTGTTCTGGAACTTGCTTTGTAGACCACTTTGGCCTCAAACTTACAGAGATTCACCTGCTTCTGCCTCCCAAGTGCTGGGATTTAAGGCATGTGTCACCACCACCTTTCGTTAGATTTGATGTTTTTAATGGTCTCAGACAAGTTCGGATATTTTGAACATGTTTATTGTCTTTGTTAAGTATTTTCTGTGTCATAATAAGCCTCTTTGCTGATGCAATAAACCAAATTGGATCAAATCAGACCAAATTAAAAGAAACCCAGGTTTAATGGATGCCAGCGCTCCTGGGTGGTCCCCAGGAAAATACAGAGGGGGAAAGGAGACCAGAACAACCATGGAGAATTCAGAAACCAGGTGTTTGTTCTCTGGAGGGCATGGGAGTGGTCTTGACCTTCCCTGGGGAGGGGTCACTGTTTGGTGGGCTTTCTTGGAGGTGGAGTTTGGACTGAGGCAACTCCCAGTGGAGGCGGCTTGAAATGGAGTTTCCCGCCGAACATTCCAAAATGGATGCCAGAGGGCTGGGGTGAAGCCCCCAACTAAACATTTCAGATTCTTTTATAAAGAGGTGCTAGGGAGCTGAGGTGATGCTTCCAACCAAATGCTCCAGACTCTTTTTGGATCAAGGGGTGTCGGCTCAACTCTGGCTACTTTCTGCAGGAATGGGGTGACATGGGAGAGGGGAGAGCTGGGAGTTGGTAGACTCATGCTCCGCAAGAGGTGTGGCTGGAGAGGCATCCGGTTTACTGTCATCCTGGAGACCTCAGGCTGTTCCTTGAGGAAGTTGAGAAGGCAGGTGGCTAGGAGAAAAATATATATTGTTATTACCAGCCCTATGAATGGGGTTAGCCATGGGAAGGGTCATTAACTGCCAGAAAGAATGAGACAGAGAACTGCCCTGGTTGTACAAGAGAGGAATGGGTAAATAAGTGAGACACAAGAGCAGATTTAGTTGGTAGGTGTCTATTTGAGCCAGGAGAGGTAATACCAATGGTGAATGAAGTTTCAGGAGCTGGTGTGGGTGTTGTTGTCTGGAAGGCCCTCTGTAAGTTGGTCTTGGCCAAGACAGCAAGAGTGAGCTGCAAAGGGTTTTTTTTTGTTTTTGTTTTTTTTTTTACCAGAATAGAGTTTTTGATAAAGCAGCAAAACTTTTCTCAGGAACCTGCAGGCATCTGTCAGACACCTCACTCTTAACCACTGAGTCATCTTCCAGCCCTCATGTCAAGTTATTTTTGTTAACTAGAGTTACTCCAATTGAACTGCAGAGCAGTTGGAGCAAAGGATCTTTCAGCCGAGACTTGGCTGTGGTGTGTGTGTGCGTGCGCGTGCGCGCGTGTGTGTGTCTGCCACTTGGATTCTTCTTTAATAAAGGTTGGATACCATTACTTTCTTTTGGGGAACCTAACAAGTCCCAGGTTGCAAGAAAGAAAAGCAAAGTGACAAATGAGAAACTTTTGCTGCCATGGGCTAAAATAGCTTAAAAATTCTGTCCTTTGGTGTCTATGATGCAAAGCCAAGTGTGTTTGCCTTTGAGAGGAACACTTCTAGTGAGATTTGTTTGTTGTGGAAACTGGCTAGATCCAAGTGGGAAGAATTAAATCCTTAAAAGCATATATATGTATGTATATATATATATGTATATATACATATACATATATATATATATATGGAACTCTCCCACTAAGATTCCCACTGAGGACAAATGAGTCAGCTGACAGTAGCTGGGAAGAAAAGAAATTAAAAGAGAAAAGAAAAGTATCTCTCAGAGAGGCAGCTGAACAAGTTTGGCTGGGAGATAAAGGCTTTGAGAGGGAGAAACTGGTCAGGGTTTGATTTAGCTAGATGCAATGGTGACAGGGGACCTTGTTTTCTTTATAATTCTTGCAGCACTAAGATTGTGGCTTTCAGTTGTCAGTTTTAAGAGACACTAAGCAAGGTAGACACATTAGTAGGGAAACTGTTAATTATACTGAAATGCTGTAAGGAATTATGCCCTACTTCTTTTAATTTCCAAGTGCTGAAAAATTCTACTTATGATTGGGTAGCTAGCATTCAAGGTTCCTAAGAGGGAACAGAACGAGTAAACAAACAACAAAAGAAAAAATCCCAGAAAACAGACTTGTGGCTAAGAATACTGTCCACATAATAGTGTTAACTTCTGGCTATCTGTAATTTGAGATGTTGTTGTTTAAAAACAATGATCCTACTTTTAGGGATGGGTTTGTATCATAGCTTCTCTTTATCTGTTTCTCCCTAAGCATGCTTTACTAGGACTCTCTGGGACAGGTTTTTGCAGAGGAAGACTTTTCTTGGGATCACTAACTCACCCTATACCACTTGCAAATGAAAGGAATTAACAATCATACCATCTTATTTTGAGTGCCTTACGGATTGCAGGCCCTTTTTGGTCGATTTTTCATTAACCCTGCATGGACTTCAGAATAGGCAAAATGCTTGCCATTATGATCAGTTTTACAGATGACTAAAACAGAACCAGCAGCCTGACTGCGGGTCTCTCAGACAACTAACTCTCCGTGAGAGCTCAGGACAGTTAGGAAGCAGTTCCTCCTAATGTGAGCAGAGGCTAACATGTAGTACTATAGGATGTGTTTCTGGGTCTTCAACTTGGTGGGAGTTTCAGGCAATTTTGAAAAAAAAATTTACAAAAAAATTAAAAAGATATGTAAGGAATGTTGGAGATCTTAGCCAATGTAAGGGAGAAGAAGTCCGAAGTCTTGCCTTTAAAAATTAGCCAACTGTCTACATAGGAAGTCTTCAGACTTGAGAGCGATAAGGAGGAGCCCCTCCTCTTCCTTCCCTACTGTGAGATGCAATTGCATCTGACACCTTACAGTGAATAAGAGAAAGTTTAGGAATTCTTGTTAATGAAGGTATCTGATTTTTGCATCACTTAAAATAAAATCTATTTCATCAAATCATTTCTACTCCAAGATGATACAAAGTTTGGGCTTGCTTTGTGCGGAGGTTCTTTGGTCTCACTCTGACAGGGTGAAATGAAGGAGACACCAGAGAAAGTCGACTTTTAATCAAAGCAGGGAGAAGGCTTAGGACTTTTTGTCTGCTTCTATCTAGACCCAGGCACTACTTTGTCCTCCAGGTCTGTTTTTTCTCAGTTGTCCTCAGAATGAGGAATGCGGAAAAAGAAGTTGAACTGGGTATTTTTATAGAATCAGAATTTGGCCTTATCAGCGCTGGGCCCTTCAGGAATGCCCACCCCCCTCTGATGGAGTCACCAAATGAGGCCAATTCAGTCCATGGAATGTGACAGCCCGCGCAATGATGATTGATACTGACAGCAAAGCTTTCAAGTAGCAATATCCCCGGCCACCGACTGTGAGGCAAAGAGAAAGAACTCTCTGGAATTCACAACATTCCCCCTCCAATTAATCCCTAGCCACCCCGCTGCGTGTGAATGGGCAGTGCTGGGGATTCGTGGCTGTGATGCTGAGGATTTGCGGATTCTTTTGAGAACCCCCGAGGAGAGGTGATATGGAGAGCCATAATCAGCTTGTCCTGCTGAGGGGTGGGATGAATTGCCTTGCCGGGCCTGGCCTTACTATTTGTACACTTTTAGGCACCTCGGAAACCGGGTTTGCAGACAAAAGTCTGTGGCAAGGGGCCCTCTACTCCCGAGCTATTGAGGGCCAGGATTGTCTCTTCTATTAGTTTAGGATTGTGCCTTACCGAAGAAAGGAGGGGCCAAATCCAGAATCAAGTAGGCTTTTGCCTCATCTTTCTGGCTACCAACTCTTCCTCTTCCTGGCCATACCCTCACCCTAAAAGAATTGGTGGGGAGCTTTTGCTTTGGAATGTCTGCGCTGTTTCCCAAAATGCTATTTTTCTCTTGTAGCTCCAGTTTCATCCCTGTAAACCTTCCCCACTGGCAAGAATAAAATTTGTTTGTGAGTCAACACAGTGGAGCTTTATCCTGTGTTGCTTTGTTAGGCTCCTTTTGGTATTATATAGCCAACATAGAGAGTGAACAAAAATTAATAACATTTGTTGATTGTGCATTATGTGCCAGATGCTAGGAGTACCTCTGCATTGCCACTTTTAAATTTTCACACAACTTATCCAGAGTAGGTGCACAGTGTTAGTTTAGAAGTTTAAAAGATAGCCACCATTGAACAGCCATGGTAAATAAGTAAATGGAGTCAGAACCTTCTTTCCTGTTTACCATCTTCTGCTATTTATAACCTGCCAGATGATTGTACCGAGTTTCTGGTGCCATTCAGGATGACTCCTCCATCCTGAATAGAGTTGCTTAAGAGATAAAGGTGCCACTTCCCATGTTTCCATAGAACCTAAGAGAAAATTAAAGGCCCTCAGCTCAGCACAAAAGCCTTTTGATAGCCAGACTACAGGATTGAACTAAAGATGAAGATGATAATCCTGAAGAGCTATCAGAGGCATTTGTTGAGTAGGCCCAGGAAGGTACCCAGTGCATCTCTCTAGATCCTTGCTTAGTTTCTGTGTCACCCTGGAAGTTATCAGGGCCTACATATCTGTTGTCCCTCTATGTTTAGAATGAATGGCACAGGGTATATGTTTTATTTTTGACTGCACTATGTCAGATGGGAATTCAAGATGAAGAGTTGTTTTAAAGTTTTTGTTATTTGTTACCAGTAACCACTGAGAAACATACAAAAACTAAGAATGTGTTTAACCATTCAGTGTTCAATGTTAGCCAACTTATATTTTCACACTGTAGACCAAGTAATGTTCTGTCCTGTCTCTTTAAGAGACAAGCCACGCCCACTCCCTTCCAGCTTCCAGACTTAGTCTCCCTCTCTCTGGCCCCCCTCTCTTGGAGAGGCAGCTGCTGAATCCCCTTTCTCTTCCTCTCTCCTTTCTCTTTTCTGTCTCTCTCTCGCCCCCTTTTTTCCTTCCCCTCAATAACCCACCTAATAAATGTTCAACTTTACTCTACATGGTGTGTATCTGCCTCTCTCTCGCCCGCCCACTGCTGCCACATGGCTGGAACCACTGGGGACCTGCCACATGGTCTCGACCCGGCAGCAACAAAAGCATTACATTTTGGAGCCTTGACTCAGATAGGTTCTCCCACTCCAGTTGGGATCCTGAACCAGGTTTTTTTCCTACTCCCACCACCGGCTTCCCTGCTCCCATCGGTGAGTCTCCCCCATTCTGCTGTGGTTGAATCGTGTTTGGACCCAGAGTCAGTCAGCCCTCTAGCACTGTACATTCTGTGCCATGCATTCGACAGATTCTTCTTCCTTTTTTTAAAAAAAACTTTCTTTTTTTAATTTATTATATATACAACATTCCTTCTATGTATGCTTGCATGCCATAAGAGGCCACCAGATCTCATTATAAATAGCTGTGAGCCACCATGAGGATGCTGGGAATTGAACTCAGGACCTCAGGAAGAACAGTCAGTGCTCTTAACCTCTGAGCCATCTCTCCAGCCCTTCCTTTTTTTCCCATTTCTTTTCCTTTTTTTTCTTCGCCATAAAAGGCCACTCGGAGAAGCCTCTGGCCTCTCTGGCTTCTGAGTCACCCTGACCAGCTCCACCCAGGCCATAACACCCCACCCAGGGTCAGGGGACACCCGGGCATGGGTCCCTGTGGTGTTCGCACTGATTCACACCCTGCCAACAGTCGAGGGACACCTCACTGTACGCACTTAATGGTGTTTCACGGGTTTACACAATTTCTGCCTTTGGTAGCAGCCATCCATGTCCATCCCCCAGCTTTTTTTTTTTTTCAATTCTAGCCATGGCGTGGTGCAGTTTTTTCGGTTCCAGCCTTTTGCTCCCCTCTGCGGCTTGTGGCATGGCGGCTCAGCCACAGGGCAGATCACAACTCTAGGTCTCTCTTATTAAGCTTAAAATCCCTGCATCTCAAAAATTGTGACTTTTCCATATAACATGTGACCACGCCATTTTCACTGGGGTTGGGGTCAGGTGACATCGTCGCCATCTTGGCTGAGAGCCAGGTCAGGTGACCAAGTTCCACCATCTTTACTGACCTAGGTATTCCCTGCCTGGTTCTCCAGTGTTAACTCTCTTACCTTACCATTGAGCCAGGTCAGGTAACCAGGTTCTCCCATCTTTATTGAAGTATACTTAACATTCCAGTTGTGTTGTGAAATAATCTTCCTGTACACTGTGAAGATTTGTCCTTCAGAAAGGCTTAATAAAAAGCTGAACGACCAATAACTAGGCAGGATTTTGGGGACAGAGAGTCACCAGTGAGAGAAAGCAGGAAAGTAGTACAAGAAGCAAAGAGTAAAGGTAATAAAGCCATGAGATAAAAAGTAAATGAATAGAAATGGGTTAATTTAAGTTATAAGAGCTAGTTAGAAACAAGACTAAGCTATTGACTGAGCTTTCAAAATTAATAATAAGTCTCCTCCATATTGTGATTTGGGAGCTAGTAGAAGGGACCGAAAAAATCTGCGAACACAGTTGTCCTGGTCAATCACCTGGCCAAAGGACCATTCCCAAGAAGGCAAGCTTACTTTAAGCCATTCTAAAGAGATAGGCAGAATAATTAGTTCTTTAATGAAACACTGTACTTTTTCTCACCAAAATTCCTGTTTTTAGTGGAGTAACTTACAGGGGTTGTAGTCATGTCAGTCCTAAGGAAGCTCACATTTCTGAATCATTCAGAAAAGCATAGTTACTTTCACCTTTCTTCTTTTCTAAGCAGGCTTTCCTTGATATTAGGGCTTTTTTACTCTTTCTGTAAAGTCTCTCTTCCTACCATGTGACTGTTGTTTACCATGTGTCTGATCACCATGCCAAGGAATATTGTTTTGGATATTTGAAGTTTGGAACATCTGAACTTATGTGTTGGGTAGACAAAGGGACATGCCAAAAAAGAAATGTTAGTAAATGGTCAGAATTGTCAATAGCATCATAAGGAACAGAGTAGTAGGCTTAGGACCACTTTGTGGATCATAACATTAATAGTTCTAGCAGAAGACAAGCACTTCCATTATAATATTATGATATCTATGAAATGGACATACAAACCATTACATATAATCACAGTCTCAGGTAATTTAAACTTAAGGTCAACACATGTGTGTTCAATTACAGAACTTAAGCTTAAATATTTAAGTAAGGGGACAATGAGACAGTTCAACAGGTAAAGGTGCTTGCTGCCAAGGTTGATGACAGGACCCCCATAATGAAAATTGAGAACTAACTAGCTCAAGCTGTCCTTTGACTTACACACACACACACACACACACACCACACACACACACACACACACAGATGCACTACTAGTACTACTACTACTACTACTAATAAAATAAAATAAATGCAATTTAATTTGTTAAAATTTATTTTATTGTTTTTATTTGTTGAATTGTATTACCTAAATATATGTATGTGCACCATATGTGTGCTTGGTACTTGTAGAGGTCAGAAAAAGGCATCAGATACCCTAGAACCAAAGTTACCCTGGAGTTACAGATGTTTGTGAGCCATCATATGGATTCTGGGAACTGAACCTGGGTCTTCTGCTAGACCAAGTGTTCTTAACCACTGAACCATCTCTCCAACTCCCTAAAATATGTTTTAATTAAAAAAACATTATTATTATGTGTATGAGTGTTTTGCCTGCATATATACCTATGTACCATGTGCATGCCTATTAGCCAAGAAGGACATCTGATCTCTGAAACTGGAAGGACAGAAGGTTATCAGCTGCTCTGTAGGTGCTAAGATTTCAACATGGGTCCTAGAAGAACAGCTAGTTGTCTTAACCATTGAGATATCTCTCTAACTTCCTAAAAATAAAGTAAGTAAAATCACTCTTAAGTATATTGAAGAATTTTAAATTTTCAGTTTTTGGTTTAGTTTAAGTTTTTGGAGCACTAACTCACAGTTGTGTGTGTGTGTGTGTGTGTGTGTGTGTAAAAGTTCTGGTTGAACTTTTACCCACACTTAGTTCAGTGCCTTTCTTTTTTAATAGTCCTGAGAATCAAACCCAGGGTCTTGAATTTGCTAGGCAAATGTGCTACTACTAGACCATATTCCCATTACTAAAGTATTTTTTTTTTACAAAAGTGGGAAAGTATCTGTTTAGTAATACTGTTTATATTTAAAGCAATTCTACTTTACCTTTTCCCAGATTTATTGCTTTATTTTGTGTTTTGCCTGCATGTATGTATGTGTATCACATGGTGTACCTGGTGTCTGCAGATGTCAAAAGGAGGGATCAGTTCTTCTGGAACTAGAACTGCAGATGGTTGTGAATCATCATGTATATGCTAGGAATTGTACCCACATCCTCTGGAAAAATAACACAAATTACTCTTAACTGATGAGTAATCTTTCTAGCTTGTAAAAAAATGTTTTGGTTTTTTTTTTAAAGATTTTTATTTATTATATATACAGTGTTCTGTCTGTATGCATGCCTACTCGCCAGAAGAGGGCACCAGATCTCATTACAGATGGTTGTGAGCCACCATGTGGTTGCTGGGAATTGAATTCAGGACCTCGGGAAGAGCAATCAGTGTTCTTAACCTCTGAGCCATCTCTCCAGCCCCTAAAACAATGTTCTTATTTACTCATGCCTTTATAAGTTTTCTTGGTGCAGGAATCTATATTCTTTTAGCCTTGCAGTTCTTCCTGCAATTGGGATGCGTTTCTCTAATTCCCTTTTCTTAACAAGGAGAATCCACTCCTTTTCTTCTAGTCAAATATATAGGATACCTACTTACATAAACCCTCTTAGAAAACAGAAAACATTTCACTCTGTCCCCATTTTGTAGTTAGAAGACAAGTTTAATCTTAGCTTTTCCTCTTACTAGATATAGGCCTAACCTAAGCACAATTAACAAAACTTCTCTAAGCCTTAGATTATTTATTTACTAGTTGGGCCAAAATCTCTCATCTAAGTTTGTTGTAAAGATTATGTGAATATAACTTGTAAGTACAGGGTTCTTTCTGTAGTAGGAGACAGCGGGCTGCTTGTCATCCTGGCCACCCAGCTAGCTGACACCCAAAATAATCACACAGAAATTGTATTAATTAAATCACTGCCTGGCCCATAATTTCTAGCCCCTCATTGGCTAACTCTCACATCTTGATTTAACCCATTTCTACCAATCTGTGTAACACCACGAGGTCATGGCTTACCAGGAAGATTCTAACCAGTGTCAGTCTCAGGCAGGAGTTTCATGGTGTCTGCCACACTGCCCTTCCTCCCAGCATTCAGTTGAGTCTACTCCACCTATCTAAGTGCTGCCCTATCAAAAGGCCAAGGCAGTTTCTTTATTCAACCAATGAAAGCAACACATAGAAGAACCTCCTACACCATTTCCCCTTTTTCTGTTTAAAGAAAAAGGAAGGCTTTAACTTTAACATAGTAAAATTACATATAACAAAACAGTTATCAAGCAAGAATTACAGTTACAATATTTATATCTACTTTATCTTTTATCATAACTAAGGAAAACTATATCTATAAATTCTTCAACTTCATCAAAGACTCCAGAATGAGATCATATCACTTAAGTAAACAGAAAGTGCATTATAAGCAACTTCCAAAACTAGAAATGATAGAGACATCTCGCTTCCTGGACAGTCACCCAAAGTTTTTCTGTACCATTGGGGCATCCATCTTCAGCCTACAGGCAGCAGACTTTTCCATGAAGCAGGAAATTTCAAAGACAGTTCAGTCACTTTCTTTTGTGTCCTCCACAATGTCTCACAGACTCTTTCATGAAGCAGGAACCCTGAAGGATCATCTCACCTTTTGGCAAGTTCAGCAGTCTTCTCTCTGTGGGTACTGCATGTCCAGTGAAGCAGTCCAGGCAAGAGCAGTTTCCTGCCCAAATGGCTAACCAACTCCATAAAGAGCCTCTTCAATGCTCATCTTCCTCTTGAAGTAGCTTGGTGCTGCCAGGAGCAGATGTGTCTCATTGTTATGAAAAGCCCTAAGTTATTAAAACATTTTAAATGTCATATTCTGTAGTCTTTGAAAGATATGAAGAATGTCTATCTAACTGAAATATATCTCTATATATCTAGAAAAATCTAACTAACATGACTACAAGCTTGACTATTATCGATGATTATTCATTAACAACCTATATTTCTTAATTATACATTACATTTTTAAATGAACTACACAATCACAATACCTTAATCAAGAGCAGAAATATACATATAACAAGATTGACATTAAATTTATATCAATGAAGCAAAATCCATACCAATGCAAATTATTCACATCTATATCATATCCCCCTTTAAATGTAAAAGAACAGTTATAAACAATATTTGGGAATATGGGCGAGGTTTTTTCTCTCCAAACTGCTTCGTGCTATATGGGGGTGCTGTTAATCAGGTCTTTTATGGTGTATCCTGTATGCTAGGTTCATCTCAGTCGGCAGTTGAGCAAAGTAAGTTTTTGAGGGTGTTCACAGCAACCTTTCAGGAGGGCATGGTCTATCATACCATATTCCCCAGGGAAAGGTACTCCACCTATTCCACAGCCCAATAAGTCAGGACAATCAGATCCACAGCCCCACTAGGCAAGATAATCAGACATGATAGGGAGTCAAGTCAAAGCAGGAACTCAGTTTATTACTGTGAGAGTCAGCTTATATAGATTAAGAGACATCATGTGATGTGGGGGTACCTTCAGTCAATGAGAGACAGCCAAGTCCTTCCTCTGGCTGGATTTTGCTGTCTCAACCTCGGTAGCTTTGAGACTATCCTCCAAACTAGGGCCAGGCTTTTCTCTGTCCTACAGGCATTGAGGTACAGGCCCTGACATAATTTTGGCCCAACACAATCCTACAATTTATATGGAAATAGACTAAATCACAGATAACCAAAATAATACTAAGGAAAAAGAATGCTGCTGGAGATATCAGAATACCTGACTTCAAACTATAATAACGTGCAGTCGTGACAAAGATATCATGATACTGGCACAGAAACAAGCATCAGTGGGCCAAACCACAAGATCTAGAAATAAGCCTATGCCAATATTACCATCTAATGTTTGACAAAGGTGTTGTGGTGACTGGTTTTAATGTGTCAACCACTCAGAAAGAGGGTCACAAGGAAGAATTATTTATATTAGGTTACTGTAAACTTTTATCTGTAGAGGATTATCTTGGCACTTTAATGGAGTTTGGTGGGTAGCACTATTTCCAGAGAAGGAGATTCTGAGCTGTGTAAAGGTAGTGAAAGTGAGGTAGGCCTTAGAACGTGTGTATTAATTCACTGCTCTGTGACCTTGACTATGAATATAATGTGATCAGCTCTTTGAAACTCTTGCCACTATGAATTTTTGCCATGATTGCTTGTGACCTGAAGTTATGAGCCAAATAAACTCTTTTTCTCTTAAGAAGTTTTTTTCTAGGATATTTTATCAAAGCAACTGAAAATGAAACTAATACAGATATCAAAAACATGCACTGAAGTAACATATAAAGGCAGACTCATCAGAATTACACCCAACTTCTAAATGGCAACTCTGAAATCAAGAAGGCCCTGGAAAGATGTTCTTTAGACACTAAGAGACCAAGGATGCCAGCCCAGACCACTATACCCAGAAAAGCTTTCAATAACCATAGATGGAAAAAACAATATATTCCATAAAAAAACAGATATAAACAATACCTATTCACAAATCCAGCCCCACAGAAAGTACTAGAAGGAAAACGCCAATGTAAGGAAGTTAGCTGCACCCACAAAACACAGGCAACAGATAAATCCACATTAGCAAATCCACCAAAATGGAAATACACACACAATACCACTACCAACAACAAAACAAAAAACAAAACAAAACAGGAACTAACAATCACTGGTCATTAATATCTCTTAATATCAATGGACTCAACTCTCCTATTAAAAGACATAGGCTAACAGAATGGATACAAAAACAGGATCCTTCCTTCTGCTGCATACAAGAAACACACCTCAATTTCAAAGACAGACATTACCTCAGAGTAAAGATTTTCCAATAAAATGGACCCAAGAAACAAGCAGATGTAGCTATCCTAACATCTAACAAAATTGAGTTTGCACTAAAATTAATCAATAGAGGTAAAGAATGATATTTCATATTTATCACAGGAAAAATTCATCAAGATGAAGGTTCAATTCTGAACAACAATGCCCCAAATACAAGGGCAAAAACATTTGTAAAAGAAACATTACTAAAGCTTAAATCACACATTAAGTCTCATACACTAATAGTGGGAGACTTCAACACCCCACTCCTATCACTGGACAGGAGTGCCAGACAGAAACTTAATAGAGAAATAAAGGAACTAACAGATGTTATGACTCAAATGGGCTTAACAGACATCTATAAAACAGTCCAACCAAACCCAAAAGAATATACCTTCTTCTTAACATCTCATGGAACCTTCTCTACTATTTACCACATACTCAGTAACAAAGAAAACCCCAACAGACACAAAAAATTGGAATAATCCCATGTATCTTATCTGATCACCATGGTTAAAGTTAGTATTCAATAGCAACACCAATTGCAGAAAGTCTACAAACTCATGCCAATTGAACAATGCTCAACTGAATCATTACTGGGTGAAGGAAGAAATAAAAAAGAAAATAAAGACTTCCTAGAATTCAACAAAAATGAATGTACAACATATCCAAACTTATGGGACACTATGAAAGTGCTAAGAAGAAAGTTCATAGCACTAAGTGACTACATAAAGAAAGTGGAGAAATCTCACACTAGTGACTTAACAGCACACCTGAAAGCTCTAGAACAAAAAGAAGCAAACTAACACAGGAGGAGTAGATGACAGGAAATAATCAAATTGAGGGCAGAAATCAATAAAATAAAACAAAGAAAACAATATAAAGAATCAATGAAACAAAGAGTTGGTTCAAGAAAATCAACAAGATAGAAAAACCTTTATCCAAATTAAACATAAAGCAGAGAGAGAATATCTAAATTAACAAAATTAGAATAAAAAGGAGGACATAACAACAGATACTGAGAAAATTCAAAAAAATATTAGGTCATATTTCAAAAACATATATTCCACAAAATTGGAAAATGTAAAAAAAATGAACAACTTCTGGATAGGTACCACATACCAAAATTAAACTAAGACCAGATAAGCAATTTAAAAAGACCTATAACCTCTAAGAAAATAGAAACAGTCATTAAAAGTACCCAATCAAAAAAGCCCAGGGTCAGATGGTTTCAGCAGAGTTCTACCAGACTTTCAAAGAAGAGATAATACCAATACTCTTTAAATCATTCCAAACAATAGAAACAGAAGGAACAATGCCAAACTCTTTTTTTCGAGGGTATAGTTACTCTGATAGCCAAAGCAAACAAGATACAACTAAGAAAGAGAATTACAGACCAATATCCTTAATGAACATTGATGAAAAATACTCAATAAAATATTGGCAAACTGAATCCAAGAAAAATCATCCATCATAATCAAGTAGGCTTCATCCCAGAAATACTGGGATGGTTCAACATACAAAAATCTGTCAATGTAATCCACTATATAAAAAAACTAAAAGAAAAATAACTTGATCATTTTATTAGATACAGAAAATTAATGACAAAGTTCTTGAAGCAATCAGGAATACAAGAAACACACCTAAACATAATAAAGGAAATATAAAGAAAGCCAACAGCCAGCATCAAACTAAATGGAGAGAAACTCAAAGTGATTCTACTAGAAACAGGACAAGACAAGGCTGTCTACTCTCTCCATATCTATTCAATTTAGTACTGGAAGTTCTAGCTAGAGCAATAAGGCAACAAAAGGAGATCAAACTGAAAAGCTTCTGTAAAGCAAAGGACATGGTCAACAAGACAAAATGGCAGTTTACAGAATGGGAAAAAATCTTCACTAACCCCCATCAGACAGACATCTGATCTCCAAAATATACAAAGAACTCAAGAAATTGGTCATCAAAATAACAAATAATCCAATAAAAAAAATGAAGTACAGACCTAAACAAAGACCTCTCAACAGAAGAATCTAAAATGGCTGAAAGACATTTAAGGAAGTGTTCAACATCCTTAGTCATCGGAGAATGCAAATCAAAACAACTCTGAGATTCCATTTTAAACCTAAAAGAATGGCCAAGATCAAAAACACTGATGGCAACTTATGCTGGAGAGGTTGTGGGGAAAAGGGAACACTTCTGCATTACAGCCCCTTTGGATGTCAGTGTGGTGATTTCTCAGAAAATTAGGAAACAGACTTCCTCAAGACCCAGTAATACCACTTTTAGGTATATATCCAAAGGATGCTCAATTGTGCCACAAGGACATGTGCTCAGCTATGTTCGTAACAGCATTGTTTGTCATAGCCAGAACCTGCAAACAACCTAAATGCCCCTCGACCGAAGAATAGATAAGGAAAATGTAGTACATTTACACAATGGAGTACTACACAGCAGAAAAAAAAAACCGACATCTTAAATTTGGCAGGAAAATGGATGGAGATAGAAAACATTTTGAGTGAGGTAACCCAGACACAGAAAGACAAGTATCACATGTACTCACTCATAAGTAGCTTTTAAACATAAAGCAAAGAAAACCAGCCCATAAATCACAATCTCAGAGAACCTAGACAACAATGAGGATCCTGAGAGAGACATACATAGATCTAATCGACATAGATAGTAGAAAAAGACAAGATCTCCTGAGTAAACTGGAAGCATGGGGACCTTGGGAGAGGGTTGAAGGGGAGGGGAGAAACAGGGATGAAAGCAGAGATAAATGTAGAGCTCAATAAACATCAATGAAAAAAATTAAAAAAAATTAAAGAAACTAGACATCAAAATACCAAATAATTTAATTAAAAAATGGGATGCAGATCTAAACAGAGAATTCTCAAAAGAAGAATCTCAAATGGCTCCAAGACACTTAAGGAAATCCTCAACATCCTTAACCATCAGGACAATGCAAATCAAAACAACTGAGACACCACCTTACTCTTTTCAGAATGGGTAAAATAAAAAACATTGATGACAGCTTGTGCTGGAGAGGATGTGGAGTAAAAGAAACACTCCTCCATTACTAGTAGGAATGTAAACTTGTACAGCCACTTTGGAAATCAGTATGGTGATTTCTCAGAAAATTTGGAATCAATCTACCTGAAGATCCAGCAATATCACTCTTGGGCTATACCCAAAGAGCATATATGTCTTTGTCATACTACAAGAACATTTGCTCAACTATTTTCACAGCAGCATTATTTGTAATGGCCAGAACCTGGAAACATTCTAGATGTCCCTCAACTGAAGAATGGATAGAGAAAATGTGGTACATTTACACAGTGGAGTATTACTCAGTGGTAAAAAACAAGGGTATCTTTAAATTTGCAGGTAAATGGATGGAACTAAGAAAACCATGCTGAGTGAGGTAACCCAAACCCAGAAAGACAAACACAGTATGTACTAACTCATAAGTGGATATTAGATATAAAGCAAAATATAACCAGCCTATAGTCCACAACACCAGAGAAGCTAGGAAGCAAGGAGGACCCTAAGGGAGACATTCATGGATCCCCCTGGGCAGTGGAATTAGATAAGATCTTCCGAATAAGCAAGGGGATAAGAGGGACAGGGAGGGGAAAGGAAGGAGAAGAACATGAGAGAACAGTATGGTTGAGCTGAAGGATGGACAGAGAGGGAGAGCAAGGAAAGAGATCTTGATAAAAGGATTTATTATGGGGTTAGGGATAAGCCTGCCACTATGGAAATTCCCAGGATTCTACAAGGATGACCTCAGGCAAGACTACAAGCAATAGTGGAGAGGGTGCCTTGATTGCCTTTCCCCTATAATCAGATTGATTACTACCCTAGTTGTTATTATAGAACCTTCATCCAGTAACTGATGGAAGCAGATGCAAAGATCCACAGCTAAACACTGGGCCAAGCTCCTGGAGTCCAGTCAAAGAGAGGGAGGAGGGATTATATAAGCAAAGTGGTCAAGATCATGACGAGGAAACCCACAGAAACAGCTGACCAGAGCTAGTGGGAGTTCACTGACTCCAGACTGACAGCTGTGAAACCTGCATAGGAATGAACAAGGCCCTCTGAATGTGTGTGGCTTGGGCAGTTTGTGAGACCACAGGCAGTGGGATCAGGATTTATCACTAGTGCATGAACTGGCTTTTTGGAGCTCATTCCTTATGGAGGGTTACCTTGCTTAGCCTATATACAGGGGGGACGGGCTTGGTCTTGACTCAACTTGCTGTGCCAGATGTCATTGACTCCCCATGGGAGGCCTCACTCTCTCTGAGCATCAGGGGTGGGGCTGGGAGGTGGCTGGAGCCGGAGGAGGGAGAGAGTGGGATCTGAGATTGTTATACAAAACATAAAAAGATTGTTTCAAATTAAAAAAGTAAATTAATAAAGAAATGGACTAAATAAAAGATATTCTAGTCAACAACTGGTGCTGCCCAAACTGAGTATCCATGTGCAATAAAAAATGAAATTAAATCTATCTCCTCACTCTACAAAGAAATCAATTTAAAACAGATCAATAGCCTTAATTTAGAAACTGAAATGCTGAAACTGCTAGAGAAAATACTTTAAGATATAGACAAGTACTCTCTGTAATCAAACACTTTACCAGTAAGACTTCAACAGTAAAGGAAATAGCACCCACTCCAAATCCAACAATTGGGATTATGTGAATTTAAGTTCCATTATAGCAAAAGAAACTGTCTACAGGGCAAATATACAAGCTATAAAATGGAAGAAAAATCTTTCCCAGCTGCAATTCAGACAGGATGGTTTGAATGTGAATGGCTCCCATAGGCTGATATGTTTAAATACTTTGGTGGAAGTATGTGTGAAGGATTAGAAGGTATTATCCTTTTGAAGGAGATGTGTTACTGGATGCCGACTTTGAGGTTTAAAAATATTTGTGCCATTCCCAGTGTGCTCTCTGATTTCTGCTTGTGGATCAAGATGTGAACTCTCAGCTGCTGCTCTAGTAACCTTTTGCTTTATCTTTGTTCCACCACCCTAGACTGTAACCTACCGAAACCATAAACCCAATTAAATGATTTCTATTATAAGTTGTCTTGGTTATAATGTCTTATTCCAACAATAGAAAGAAAGCAAATACAGGGGGTTTAATAGCTAGAATATATAAGTAACTGTAAAAGTTAAACATCAAATAATAAAAAAATGCTATCATGAACCGGATTGGTGGTTATTGTCTTAGTTAGGGTTTCTGTTGCTGTGATGAAACACCATGACCAAAAAGCAAGTTGGGGAAAAAAGAGTTTATTTGGCTTACACTTCCATATTGCTGTTCATTATTGAAGGAAGTCAAGACAGGAACTCAAACAGGGCAGATCCTGGAGGCAGGGGCTGATGCAGAGTCCATGGAGGGGTGCTGCTTACTGGCTTGCCTTCCTTGTTTTGCTAAGCCTACCTTATTATAGAACTCAGGTGGTTCTGGTTCTGGTGGGAACTCCACCCCAGGCCCTCTCCCCTATCTCTCTCCAAACCCTGCTGCATCTCAGAAAGCCTGCCAAATATAAACCCTCCTGGAGAGATGCTCAAGACCACTCCCACAGGATATTTAACCTGCCCCGCCTCCACCCTAGAAAGCAGACATGTGGTTTTCTGGTCCTTTCTTTTCATGTCCTCTCTAGGGGAACTGGAAAATCATCTGGGAGCATTCTACCAATTAAATGTGAGCCTTTTCTAATTCGATTTGATTTGGTCTGATTTGGATTTGATCTGGTCTGATTTGGATTGCTGCATCTGCAGAGAGGCTTATCAGGGTGCAGAAACTTTTCAGAAGCTATATTACATAGCTATAGTAAAAAAACCCTCATGATATTGTCAAAAATAGACATGTTAATCAAAGGATTTGAATCAAAGATCCAGATACAAATCCAGATACCTATGAACACTTGATATTTTATAAAGAAGCCAGAAATATACAATGGACAAAAGAAATCATCTTTAACAAATAGTGCAAGTCTAAACGGATGTCGGTGTTTAGAAGAAAGGAGATAGTGCCATATTTGTCAGCCTGGACAAAACTCCAGACCAAGTCATTCAAAAGCCTCACATAAAACCATATGTACTGAGCCTGACAGAAGAGAAACAAGAGAATAGCCTTGTGGGAGTGACTGTGGGAGTAGACTGTGGAACTTGAAAAGGGTTCACGAGAAGGGAAAATAGGTTAGAGGAAGAAGGAAAAGGGTAATAGCATACATGGAACTTAAAAACCAAAAGAGGAATACTAGAGGTGAAAGGGTACACAGGATAGCAGGAGTCTGTGGGGGAGAGGAGTAAGAAGGAGGAGCACCAAAAAAAATAATAAACTATATTTGAAAATGTCATATTAAAATACAGTACATTGTGTGTGTGTGTGTGTGTGTGTGTGTGTGTGTGTGTTTTAAATTGAGTGACTGTGGATATGGCTTAGTGGTAATACATGCTTTACAAACTTGGAGACCTGAGTTTGAACCCCCATCACCCACATAAAAAGTGAGGCAGTATTTTTTTGTGTGGATTGTAATTCCAGCATTTGGGGGAAGAGAGAGGCAGTTCTGGACAGTTTACTAGCCAGCCAGCCTAGTCAAGAACTGTTGCGTTCATTAAAGGATCCTATGTTAAGGCAAATACAGAAAACATAGAATAACACACAAGTGTAAAAAGCTATACTCTCATGTGTATTCACCATAATGCACATACATACCCCAAATATAAATTAAGGAGGAGAAGGAAGTAAAGCTAAACAAACAAAAAATCCACCATCACTCAGAGATAACTACCATTAATAGGTTCTGCTCTTCTTTATATACTATGCAAAAAATTTATTATGCAAATAAAATTTCAAATATAGTTTGTGTGGGTATATTCTGTGTGTTTGTCCTTGTGTGTATGTGGGAGAGAGAGGGAGAGAGAGAGAGAGAGAGAGAGAGAGAGAGACAAAGAGAGACAGACAGAAAGATATGTGTGGGGGAGAGTGTACTTTAATTAGAAGTTGTTGGTGTACGAAAGAGTTCCAAAATAGCCCGGGATGGAGTACAACAAAGATTTATTTATTAGGGGATAAACTCACAGAAATAGTAGTGATCAGGAGTCCTCTGCATGTGATGGGAACTGGAACTGAATCCAGCAGCCGAGAGGCTTGCACACGCTTTTCATTGGCATTTTAGAGATCATGTCCAAAGTGGACGGGTATCTTAAAGACTATTGGCTGAAGGAGTTCCCACAGCAGAAAGTGAAGAGTATAAGGAGAGGATGAAGAAATGGAGACCGAGAATTTGACCCCTAGGAGCTTCATAATGAAGATTGTAGCAGCAAAGAAATGAGCAAAGGAAACCAAAACCAATAGCCAAAAGTAAAAAATTCAAGGGATAACATAAGAAAACTCAAATATTTCAGTCACCAGGGAGGGATGAATAATAGAGGAATGAAGCAGTGACCATTTGTGTCAAGGCCTGCAGAGAAGCTATCTCTCTTTGTATGACAGTCAACAGTATCTACCTGGGCAAGAGTCACCACTGGGAAATCTGTGTCTATGAGCACATCATCAACATTTGTGAATATTGGTTTCCTTATGTGTAAAACAAGGACAACTGTCGTGTGACAGACTTTTCCTGGGGAGAGCCAACACACACACACACACACATACACACCACCACCACCACCACCACCACCACCACCACCACCACCACCACCACAACCACCAATACCTATTCATTCATCTCAAAAAGGGAGCCCACAAAAGACCAAAGTAACAACTGTACCAAAGTCCAACTTGGTAAACCAATGAGATTTTAGGGTTACTAAAAGGAATGATGAAGGCTCATCTACAGGAGCAGGAATCACTCAAAAGCTGCATCATCAAAAATTTCAATTACACGAGTGACCATTCAGAAAATTTGCAACCTTGGAGGTCTCCATATAGCTTGCAGGCAGCTGGACAATCTGAGAATCCCTTCTCTCTGCAGTTTGACTGGTCAGTCTTTTCCCTGATCAGTTCTTTACTCCATTTTATACTGCTGGGGAGCATCCACAGAGAATCTTTCAAGTTTGTTTTATTATTTTTTCCCAAACTTGCGACCTTTTGTTTATCAACTGAGTCTCATACCTCCCTCTCCTGGAAGAAATGTTTCCATCAGGTAGAAACTACCACAGGACACATAAGGATTTGTATACATTGGATAAGATTTTCTTCCTAAAAACAGAAGAGAAGTATGTATGTATTTCTCTTCAGGTTTGGTGAGGAGAGCACATAAAGATATGTATGATGAGGAGAACAATGGGGACACAATTCCATGGTAATAAACTGAGTAGTACTGAACAGTATTTGCTCCTTTTCATTATTCTTGATGTCTCTATGTCTTCAAGAATTATGCTGTTATTTTCCTCCAGAAAAAGAGTGGGTACCTCTGACTTGATGATTTCTACATCCATCAAAGACTAGCAGAGTCTTATGTTCTGCTTCAGGAGAAGAGGAAGGAGAAGGTTAGTGAACTTTTCATGTTTGCTGTTTTCTCAATTGCTAAATGTCATATTTGGGGATAATATGTCTTGAACCTCTCATCGTCAAATTTTCATAAAAAGAACACTATTTGAAATAGGAGATTTTAATGGGAAAATTATGCCTAGTCCTTCTGGGAGAGAAGCAACTAACTTTAAAGGTCAACAATAGCATCCTTTGTTTGTCCAGGACTCATAACTAGATTCAGATCATTTTAATATTCAGTGACTGCTTTCACAACTCTTCGACATATGTGGTCCTGCCATTTGTTACTTTACAGGTTTTCTCTGTGGCAAAATGGGGGCGAGGAACCAAGTCCCAGAAAAATTCTGACTTTCTTCTTTAGGGCTTTCTCCAATCCTTTCTAGAACATGCTGTGATGGTCATAGAGCTCAGAAAATTTCATTTTTAGGTTTGCTTTCGTCCCACATACATTTCCTGCATTGATTCTTTCTTCCCTTCAGGTTTCTAGGACAGTGAGTCTAGATGAGTCACTTCTCTCAAAGGAATGATGCTTGTTCTGAAAGCCCAAGTAACATATATCTTCATCTGCTTAGTTTTAATTTTACTTTTTGCTCTTTTAGTAAGACAGTGCTGCCTCAATTCCATAAATTGTTTAGCAAGTAGGGGTTGCTAATTGCTTCTCAACTTAAGTTACAGGACAAGTCCATCAAGAATTTTGTTTTCTTAGGCCAGCAATTCTTCTATTTCATAATATTCATAATATTTTGAGTGTTGTAATTTGAAAGAATTAAAAGATTTATATAGTAGTCTCTATTAATCAGTCTAAACTATGGGAGTAATGCGGTCTCTCCAGGTTTTTCTGTGCCCCATTGGTCTCTGAGCAACACTATTGCTGTTTGGTACAAATACTAAGTACACACAAATACTCTTATAGTGGTAGGACAGACTGAAGGCAATGCTCTCAATTTTTTGAGTTACCTACCTGCTCATTTGTGATGTAGATCTTTCCAGTTCTTGGAGGCTTTATTCTGTCCTGCAGAGCATTCCTATGGTCACACAACTACATTGGTCCTTTCTCAAGCACCAAAAAGGGATCCTAATCCAAAGAAGTGGTACAAGGACTACACCATTGATGAATTAGATGATGAGTTAGTGGACAGTGGTGCTGAGGAAAAGATAAAGCAGGAAACTAATGCCCTAAGCAGATCATTCTTCATGGGAGATCACTACCCTTCCCACAGTGGAAGTAATTATAACTGAGTGGGTATGCACCCTAAAGATTTTAAAGTAGAGCTGAATGATTGCTTTTCATGTATAAAAGTTTAGGATGCCTCTAAGATTCCTTGTAAGATTACTTTTAAAGATAAGCAATAAAGTGATTGATCCTTTCTTTGTAACCACAATATGCAGGCTGCCAGGAAAAGAACTGGCTGAGAAAAATATTTTGCTTGCTCACACCCTGTTAATCTGTAACATGTAAATGTATGTGGGTGTTTGGAATGGCTTTGAATCATGTAAGGAAGATAAAAACATGCTTTTTCCTGTATGTATTGTAATCATTCACTTGAAAAGTAGAATGCAATCACATTGTAATGTTCATATTGCCTGAAAGATTATGTTAGGATATATAAGCTGTAGAGGAAAATTAATGTTAGGAGAATAGAGAATACAGAAGAACAATAAAGAAAAGGTCTGAAGAAACCATCAAGAAAGTGTGTGAGCGTTTTTCTCCTTACCCCCTCATGTAAAAACGTCTTAATATGCTGACTCCATAGATTCTCTTTGGGCCCTGCACAGCTGGAAGCTAATCTTCACAGCAGTACCTGGTGACCTAAACAGGGATATTGAAGGGATAATCAAGACTGTCTGTGGGAGAGAGGCAGTGCTTCTCAGAGACTGTCCAAAGCAAGACATTCTCCTGAGGATTGTCCAAGAAGAAGAGGTAATCCCCTAAGCATCACCATGAATAAGATCTCACTCGTGGTGCTACAGCCCCATGGATAGTGATTGCCAAGTAAAGAAGGGCGAGTAATTCAGTAATTCCCTAGTTTCCCTTACATTTCCCCGTTTGTGTTTGTCTTTCCCTCAGGATGGGTCAAGGAGAATCTAAGGAAAAGCAATTCCTCATTTATATTATTAAACATATGCTTAATAAAAATGGAAATGATATCAGCACTGGTCAGCTGACTGATTTTCTTAATTTTGTACAGCTGACCAGTGCTGGTTTCTAGATGTAGAAATTTAGGATACAGTAGGGAACTGGTGGAACATAGGAAAGGACATGCCTCTTAAAGCATTTTCTTTTTTTTCATATTCTTTTATTTTTCATTCAAAAATTTACACTTCCTCCCTCCCCTTCTCCCAGTCCCCTCCCACTCCCCAACTACCCTTCCTCTCTCCCCCTACTTCCTTAAGAGGGGGCAGGGTACCCTGCCCTGTGGGAAGCCCAACCCCTCCCCCCTCCATCCCTGCCTAGGAAGGTGTGCATCCATATAGACTAGGTTCCCAAAAAGCCAATACATGCAGAAGAGATAGGTCCCAGTGCCATTATCATTGGCTTCTCAGTCAGCCCCCATTGGCAGCCACATTCAGAGATTCCAGTTTGATCATATGCTCATTCAGTCCTGGTCCAGTTGGATTTGGTGAGCTCCCATTAGATCATGCACACTGTCTCAGTTGGTGTACCAGCCCCTCGCAGTCCTGACATCCTTGCTCATCTTCTCCCACCTTCTGCTCTTCGACTGGACCTTGGGAGCTCACTCCATTGCTCTGATATGAATGTGGATCTCTGATGCTATCTCCATCCATCAGACGAAATTTCTATGGTGATGATCAAGATATTCATCAATGTGACTATGGGACAAGGCTAGTTTAGGCACCCTCTTCTCTGCTGCCCAAGTACCTAGCTGGGGACATCCCTGTGGACACCTGGGATCCCCTCTAGAGCCAAGTCTCTTGCCAATCCTAAAATGACTTCCTTAATGTAGATATCTTATTCCCTTCTCCAATATCCACCCTTCCTCCATCTCCACCCTCCCACTCCCCCAAGCTCTCACCAGTCCTTCCCTTCTCCCTCCCCCTCTCCCTTTGCCCACCCCCACCCCTACCTCCATCCTTATCCCCACTCCCGTGCTTCCAACTTTTGCCTGGTGATCTTGTTTGCTTCCAATTTCCAGGAGGATCTATATATGTTTTTCTTTGGATTCACCTTGCTATTTTGCTTCTCTAGGCTTGTGAGCTATAAGCTTAATGTCCTTTGTTTATGGCTAGGGTCCACTAATGAGTGAGTACATACCATAATCATCTTTTTGGTTTGGGTTATCTCACTAAGGATAGTGTTTTCTATTTCCATCCTTTTGCATGCAAAATTCAAGTTGTCATTGTTTTTTACCGCTGAGTAGTATTCTAATGTGTATATATTCTACAGTTTCTTTATCCATTCTTCCATTGAGGGGCACCTAGGTTGTTTCCAGGTTCTGGCTATTATAAATAATGCTGCTATGAACACAGTTGCACAAATGCTTTTGTAGTATGATTGGGCATCTCTTGGGTATATTCCCAAGAGTGGTATTGCTGGATCCTGAGGTAGGTTGATTCCCAATTTCCTGAGAAACTGCCACACTGATTTCCAAAGAGGTTGCACAAGTTTGCATTCCCACCAGCAATGGATGAGTGTTCCCCTTACTCCACATCCTCTCCAGCATAGGCT
>PVIU01022369.1:0-29505 GCA_004026605.1 Ondatra zibethicus
AGAGACTGAGCAAGAAATTCATTCTATAAGTTCTGTGTCTCTAGAGAACCCTAACTAATACACCGTGAGATGGAAGATACCAAGGAAACCATACCTTCTAGATACAATCAGATTGATGCACATATGAACTCAACATGGCAGCATGCACAGGGACTGCACAGGTAAAGACAATTGGGGTCCAACTAAGAGAAGTGGACACATGCCCCCACCCCTAACTCAGAGGCTATCTCCGAGTGTCAACCACTTGTAAAGGAAAAATTGCTTTTCCTAATGGAGTCTCACTTGGTATACCAACCATCCCATGTCCGGCAATAGATGGCCAACACAAAATTAATTCAGTGATAGTTTTAGAGATTTTCTTTTTGTCTCATAGATTTTAGGATTTTTTTTTTTACTTTACTGGTATTATGCTTATATATTATGGTTTCAGATTTTGTTTTTAAGGGTTGTGTGTGTGTATGCATTGTACTTTTTCTGTTTTGTTTTATTCTTTTTTGCTTGCTTTTCTAAAGAGAAAGAAGGTATAGAATTAGATGGGGGTAGGGAGGATCTGGGAGGATATAAGGGAGAAGCCATGACTGGGATATACTGTATAAAAATTAAGTTTCAATAAAAAAGTATTGTTTCAGATTCTAGACAGGTATTTGATCTGTAACAATCAGTATCATCCACACAGTGAGAGAATGAACTCAGAAAGTGTGCAAAACCAAAGCTTTCTTCTAGTTTGTGTTGTGTATTTTGAGTTGTTCTGAGCTCTTTCCGTGTGCTGGGTACTGCAGACTTAGGAACTTCCGCTCTTATCCTTGGAGTATGATTTAGCTTTGTGGGCGTTAGGATTTGAGACATGATGGGAATGTTAGGAGGTGTGGTCTACTTGTTAAGTAGGGCAGTGGAGGTGAACCTGTGAAGGACGTCTCTTGTACCTGTCTATCCCTGGGTCTGTCTCTTGGCCTCCACAAGGCAAGTGGCTCTGTCTCACCATGCCTTTCTCCATGGTGATCCTTCTTGCCATAGGCCCAAACACAGAGGTAGTTGAGCGCCAAGTGAAACCTCTGCAACTGTGAGCCCTAATCAATTCGTTACATGTTAACCAATCTCTCATGTATGTTTGGTCAGTGATAGAAGTACTGACTTCTAAAGGGTTTGATCCCAATCTCCTGCTAAGTGAGTAGTGCTGCATCATATACATTGGGTCCTACTTGGGCTGCCTTGGAGGGAGAGGTGTGTGCTAGGGAACTGACGACTGGCTAGTCTGTACCTCTCACAGCATCTCTGCACTTTACAACTGTTCCCGCTTCCTCTCTCTAGGCTCCCGTCCTCTGTGTACTTCTGTCTAGATGTTGAAAGGAGATTGTTCTATTTATTTATTTTGGTCTTTCAAGACAAAGTTTCTCTGTGTAGTCTTGGCTCTCCTAGAACTAGCTCTGTAGACCAGGTTGGCCTCAATCTCACAGAGATCTGCCTGATGTGCTCTACCATTGTCCAGCTTAATGCCACTGTTCTACTGAGACTACCCTCGGGGTTTCGGCCCAGCGATGAAGGAAGTGAGTGGGTTGGCTTAGGTCTGCTCCACGGCTCCCTTCTAGAGAGCTGGCTATCTCACCCTCCCACACACACTACTCTGACAGCAGCACTTACCACGCAGTGGGAAATTTCACTTTTAGTTTATTCCAGGGTAGACTGAGCTCGGTGACTATTGTCAGTGGCTACCTGAATGACACTGGCAGACCCTGGGAACAAGGTTCTTTTCAAATTGAATGAAAAAAAATCCAGCTAATTGCAAATTTCTTCTTAAAAAAGTCTATTAGTCAAAGTCAATAGATTCTATTTTTAACATTTATTTGCTTAGTGTGTACGTGTAGTTCATGTGTGTAGGTACCCTCGGAGGTCAGCAGAGGGCACTGAATCCCCTTGAACGGGAATTATAGGCAGTTGTGAGCCATTCTACTTGAATGCTAGGAAATGAACTCTGGTCCTCTGGGAGAGCAGCAAGCACTTTTAAGTGCTGAGCAATCTCTCCTGTATTTTTATACAAACTGATACTTTTATATAAAAAGCTATACTTTTATACAAAATGAAAAGAGCTAACACAATAGAGTAACAGTTACACTTGAAAGAGCTATAAATGGGTGCCCCTTTATAATAGATACAATTACCTTCCTCACCTGTGGACCAAAAAGTTTCCAAGCTCACACAGTTCATTCATTTAACAGACACAGACCAAACATTTGCTGAGCACTGCTGGGGGTAAGGCCAGCAATCCTCAACCTGAGCAGAGCTAAGACCACATTTATACAGTCAAGCAGCTAGTACAGCCAGATGGAGTTCCAGAAAAACAAGGCAGCTGCACTCTTTATTATTGTTTGCTGTTTGAGCTGAGAATTTCCAGAATTTTTTATGTCTCTGGGCTCAATCTTCATTTACGGTTTTTCCCTTTTTTAGCACAATGCATGGGAATTAATGTACCTACACCCAACAAAGAAAGCCCCAGGAAGGGGTGCTGACACCAGTGTCAGGTTTGTCCGGTAGAGCTGAGGGAACACTGTGATGAATGAGTTGGAGCTTAGATTACAGCCTCTAACACCAAGAGTAAGCTAGGGCTTCAGTTTTCAGTCTTGTCCCTTATCACTTAGAGAAAATGCAACTTTCTGGGAGGAGCATGTTGTCTTCTGAGTCCAGAGAACGTTTGGGCCTTTTAGACTTGTTTTATTTTAAAATTATTTGTGTGTGTGTGTGTGTGTGTGTGTGTGTGTGTGTGTGTGTGTGTGTGTGTGCGCGCGCGCGCATGCGCGCGTGTGAACTTTGTACAGTTCATTCTTTCCATCCACTTTTACATGAGTTCCAGGGATTGAAGTCAGGTAGCCAGACTTGCCCAGAAAATACATCACCCACTGAGCCACCTCTTCAGCCATGATGACCCTTTGTTGAAGTGACCCAGGGACAGAGCATTCTAGAAAGGACAGTTTACCTGCCATGAGAGTTTGAGAAGGATTACCTGAAAAATAAAAGTATTTGATGGAAAACCAAAACAAAACTGAAAGTTTCCAAGTGTGCAGAGCTGTTTCTGAAGTGAAGTGACAGTGACACCCATGATCATCATGGTCCTGAAGGTCGCAAGTCCTCATAACAGAAAACTCAGCTACAGAAAACCCACAGAACTGTCCTTGGCAAGGTTCAGCCTTATGAGAAATGATAAGGTTTTATCATTTTAAACATACTACCAGTAGACTGATACTGCCATTATTATCTTGGAGTACAAATTGCTTTTCTCTGGACTGTGATATGAGAAGTGCTTAGTGATACTAAAGGGGCAAAGGGCCATCTGCTTCTGCCCTTCTAGAACCCATAAACCTCAGGAGGAGAAAGGACCCAGGAGAAATGTGATTGTGGTGTCTTCTTGTCCCCCAGCACGAGCAATAAGCCTTTGGTTCCATGGATTTTAACCCCAACTTAGGTAACAATTACCTTGCAGTGTTCCATAATGACCAATGCCCGGCACTCTACATGGAATGCCCACTTCTTTACAATGGAACCTGAGCACTGACCTTCGAGTTCCTCTGTAGTGTAATCTCAGGCAAAGGTGAGAACTGAGGCCTTTGGGAATGCAGAAACAGGAGCCTCTGCTGGGCAGAGCTGATGCAGGGCTGGGGAAGCTGTGCATCCTCTCTGAAGGATGAGCAGGGATGGAGAGGTGTCCTGTTTGCTGTCACCATCACTGCTGCTTGGTCAAGTAGAGAGGAAGGTGGATTCTGTTGCTGGAAGTTCTGTCAAAACACAAGCAATTCCAGACTCTCTGCAGCTCGCCCGCTTTCTGCATGCCACAGTATAAGTGTGTTGGTCACAGGAAAAATAGCAAGAGTCAACTCTCTCCTTCCACCATGTAGGTTACAGGGATTGAACTCTGGTCTTTAGGCTTGGGAACAAGCATCCTTACATGCTGAGCCATCTCACCAGTCCTTTAAATTATCGTGAGTTTGTTTGATGTGCATGTGTAAGTGCCCCACAGTGTGTGTGGAAGTCAGAGGGCAACTTGTGAGAGTCGGTCTTCCTGGGTTCTCACTGTGGGTTCTGGAGGGGTCAATATCATGGCATAAGATTATGTAGTAAACCATTTTACCCACTGAGCCATCTTGCCAGCCCTGACATTTCAATTCATGTGACTCCAAAGCCCACATTCTTTTCATTAAGCTACTTTTACTGTCTTCTCATAGTTACCATATATAATGTATAATGTATATGCCCTCTAATGTGTTTAACTCCCTCCTTGCTAGTCCACTGTAATGTGGCCTCAATTCTCCACACATCTACAGAGCTGCTCTAGTTCAGTGACAGTTCCAGTTCTAGTCCTTGGGAACACCTTTAATGCTCTATCTGGTCATTTGTATATCCATAATTGGAATAAATGCATTTGCCAGTCATTGTATGCATGCTGGGATATGCTGGGAAGCAAATCAGACATGGTTTCTGTCATCAAGAGTTTAGAACAGTGATTCTCACTGTTGGTTACAATCTCTTTGGAGGTCAAATTACCCTTTCACAGGGGTTAAGACCACCAGAAGTATAAGAGATTTATATTATGATTCATAACAGTAGTAAAATTATAGTTATGAAGTAGCATGAAAACAATTTTATGGTTGGGGGTCACCACAACATGAAGAAATGTATTAAAGGGTCACAGCCTTAGGAAGGTTGAGAACCACTGGTTTAGAGTCTGATGGCAGCAACCAATCAGAACATAGTAGCTAGGCAGATTAGACAAGTAGGTATGGTAAATGGGTCTCTCTCCCTTTCTCTGCCTTGGAGCTAGACTCCAGGTCTGTGTATATACTATAGAAGCACTCTTCCAGTGAACTAACCCTAGACGAAGAAGTCTCTTTTAGCCCTCTAAGAAGAGTAGCTTCTGGACATATGTGGTGGTTCATGCTCATAATCTCAGAATTTGGAAGGCTGGGAGGATTGCCATGAATTCGTCCATGCTATGCTACAAAGTTAAGTTTGAGTCCAGCCTATGATACAGAGCTGTAAACAGAGACTGCTTGTTCATTTCCCAGCTGCCCAGGCCCAAATAATCACACAGAAACTATATTAATTGCAACATTGTTTGGCCAATGGTTCAGACTTCTTATCAATTCTTTCATCTTAAATTAACCCATTTCTATTAATCTGTGTATCGCCAAGAGTCTGTGGCTTACCTAAGGTTCTGGCTGGAGTACTTCTCCTTTGGCAGCTACATGGCATCTCCTCAACTCCTACTCTCTCTATATATCTCTTCCAGACTGGTTATATTCTGTCCTTGCATAGGCCAAAGCAGCTTTATTCATTACCCAATAAAAGCAACACATATACAGAAGGACTTCCCACATCATCTCCCCTTTTTCTGTCTAATTAAAAAGGAAGATTTTAACTTTAACATAGTAAAATTACATATAACAAAACAGTTATCAAGCAAGAATTATAGTTACAATATTTAGTCCATTTACATTTGTCAAATTACGGAAATACTCTGTCATCTATCCTATCTTTGTGAGTCTAAAGTTTTATATCTAATTTATCTTTTATCATAACTAAGGAAAACTATATGTCTTGAACTCTTCAAAGACCCCAGAAGGATATATTACCTAAGTAAACAGGAAGTGCATTGTAAGCAACTTCCAAAACTCTAAAATTGACAGAGACATCTGACTGCCTGGACAGTCACCCAAAGTTCTTCTATAATGTTGGGGCATCCATCTTCAGGGTACTGGCAGACTTTTCCATGAAGCAGAAAATTTGAAGATATGTTCTGCCTTGTAATGGGAAAGTTCATCAGTTGCTTTCTTCTGTGTCCTGCAGAATGTCTGGCAGATTCTTTCATGCAGCAGGAACCCTGAAGGGCTGTCTCACCTTCTTTAGGCAAGTTCGCCAGTCATTTTTCTGTGGGTCCTGCATGTTCAGTTCATATAGCATACCTTCAAGCAATCCAGGCAAGAGCAGTTTCTTGCCCAAATGATTAGCCTTGTCACATTGAAGGCAAATTCTATAATAAGTTTCTTCAATGCCCATCAACCTCTTGAAGTAATTGGTGCTGCCAGAAGCAGACATGTCTCACTGTTTAGAAACGTCTAAATTCTTAAAACATTCTAAATACCACATTCCATAGGTCTTTGAAGTGTTAAAGATTATCTATCTAACTGAAATATATCTCTAAATATCTAGAAAACCTAACTAACATGACTACAAATTTAACTAATATAAATGACTATCTATTAATCTTTATTTCTTAATTATACATTACATTTTTTAATGAGATGCACAATCTACAAGAGTTAGTTCCAGGACAGGCTCCAAAGCTATAGAGAAATCCTGTCTCAAAAAATCAAATAAAAAAATGAACTGCACAAACACAATACCTTAAACAAGAGTAAAATATACATATACACAGCATAACAAAATCAACCATAACTTTGTGCCAATAGATTATGATCCATACCAATGCAAAGCATTCATCTCTATATCATATCCCCCTTTAAATGAAAACAAACATTTATAAACAATCATTTTGGGAATTTGGGCATTGTTTTCTCCAAACTGCTTCCTGCTGTTTATTAGGAAAAGTATTTTTAGAGTTCACAGAAACCTTTCAGGGGGTCTTGTTCCACTAAGCCACATTAGCCTAGAAGGAATCCAAAGGTTCTCATCCTCTGTGGAAACAAAAGCAGAACCTCTTTTCCAAAGTAACATATCCTTTATTTACTCCTTTCATCTATGCTGTCTATATTCTTTTATATTACTTTTTATGTCTCTTTAAAGACTTTGTTTTATTTTTTAACTTTCTACACTCTTTTCTTCTTTCTCCCAAGTCTACATATATGCTTTAAATACACTATGACCCTTCAGAGGTTTATTTCTGTCTGAATGTGTCTTTATTGTGCGTCTGTAATCATTTTCTGACCAGGAGCACATTTGTTTTCTAAATGCTAAGCGGGTGCTACTAGGACCAACTCTGCACCCCTTCCTGTTGGCTTCCAGTCCAACATGGCAGTGGTATGTTCACTGCCTCTGCAAGTCACACTTACTGCCCCAGCTCCAGGGACGCAGCAGGTCTATGTTGCCAACACGTAGCATGCTGCTCACAGACCCCATTTAAGCACAGGACCTCCCAAAAGAGCCAGAGACATTCATGCTACCAGCAAGGATCAGGAAGCCTTCCCTTAAAGAAGCTATGCTGTTTTTGCTGCTTATGCTGAGTCAGGGGAAGCCTTCTCTTAAAGGAGTCACCTCTGCTTGTGACCAGCAAACAGAGCCTATCTGAAAAAATGTGGCTACCAAGAAATGCTTGGCTCCCATGTTTTGTGGATCTAGTTTTTTTTAAAAAAAAAAACTTTCTTAGGCTTTATGTGGATGTACATTCTGAGCACTGGGCGTCATCTGTAAACGGAGACTGCTCGTTTGTTTCCCAGCTGCCTGGACACAAATACTCACACAGAAACTATATTAATTGCAATATTGTTTGGCCAATGGTTCAGGCTTCTTATTAACTAACTCTTACATCTTAAATTAACCCATTCTATTAATCTGTGTATTGGCATGAGGCTGTGGCTTACCAAGGTTCTAGCTGGAATCTTTCTTCTTTGGCAGTTATATGGTATCTCCTCAATATCGCCTACTCTCTACATCTCTTCCAGCTTGGTTATATTCTGCCCTTGCATAGGCCAAAGCAGCTTTATTCATTAACCAATAAAAGCAACACATATACAGAAGGACATCCCATATCACAGAGTTTTCTTTTCAGACAGGGTCCTTTGTTGCCCAGGCTGGCCTTGAGCTTACTACTGTAGCTAAGGCTGGCCTTCTACTACTGATCTTGCCTCTACCTCCCAAGGGCTGTGATTACAGGCATATACCACCCTACCAGACAAGAAAAGTAACTTTTTATGGATTCATCTGCTTTTCTTTCTGTTTCTGATTTGTCAGTTCTTCTGCATACAAAGTCAAAGTTCAGTTCAGCTGAGGGACAATCCTATTTTACAGAATGAGATGCTGCCTAATCCCAAATGCTTACATTAAGTCAATTGTATCTTTAAAGCAAACCTGTAATTAAACTTTTGACAGATAGGAAACCCAATTTTAGAAATAACTGTACAAGTAATGTGTGCATGTCTGTAATCCTAGTTTATGGGAGGTGGAGCAGGAGAGTTAAAAATTCCAGTTGCCTTTGACTCTGACTCAAAAACTGAGCCAGAACAAAAAGATGACTTATTAAGCTGACACATCTAGAAAACATTTTCTATTTTGTTAATCTTGTCTTGCTACTAGATGTGTACCGGCCAAATCCAAACCTTTTGGTATGGCACATGGAGCTCTCCAAGTGTAGACCTAGCCTATCTTTTCCATATCATCTTCCAGTCTCTTTCATGTCTTTTATTTTGGTACATCAAAGTTCTCTCAAGCTTTCCAGATTTGCCACATACCTGAGGTAACAGATTTATAGGAAAAAAAGTTTATTTTGGTCATGAGCTCAGAAGTTTTGGTCCAGAGATGCTTGGCCTGGCTGTTCTGGGATTGTGGTAAGCACAACAGCATGGCAGGAAGCTCCAGTGGAAGACAGATTTTCACCAGGAAGCAGAGGGATTGTCCCTTGGTTGTCAGGAAAGATAGAAGGGGGAAAAGAAAGGGGAGAAGAGGATGAGGGAGGGGAAAAGAGGGAAAACTTGCTTTCTGCAGTCCAAGGGTCCCTTTCTCTCTCTTGGTTTTGCTTGGAGAATGGAGAAATCCCCTTACAGACTTTGATAAAAACAGGACTGATGATGCTAAAAATGCCTTCCATCAATTAGAAAACTGCCTCTGCTGTAGTACCAAAATTATTTCCACAAATTACTGATGGGGCCAAAATACAGCACTGTAAGGTAAGGCCAGACAAACTGTAGCTAACTTCTATGTCACATTTGCAAACCACCCAGGAATTTTTATAACTCTGAGGTGATGGAAGTGATTGTTATTCAATTCTGCATTATTGAAGGGCTAGAAAATTTGGCCACTTTAGTCAAACACAGTAATACAACATGGGTCTCCCTTCACACAGAAGACCTTTGTTGTTGGAGGCTGCTTGTTCGTTTCCCGGCCACCCAGACTCCTGAAATAATCACACAGAAATATGTATTAATTGCAATAATGCTTGGCTAATAGCTTAATTGTATTTCTGGCTAGCTCTTATATCTTAAACTAACACATTTCTATTAATCTGTGTATTGCCACATGGCTGTGGCTTACCGGCAAGGTTCCAGTGGGCTCCGTGTAGGCGTCTGTCTTCTGCAGGTGGCTACATGGCTTCTCCTGACTCTGCCTACTCTCTCTCATTATCTCTTCAGCCTGGCTTTACTCTGTTAAGCCATTGGCTGAAAGCAGCTTCTTTATTAACCAATGACAATAAAACATATTCACAGCATACATCACCTCCCACATCAAACCTTGGTACTTTAGCAATTTCTAGAACTATTATAAAAAAGGAAAAGGCAGCACAATTCAGATTATTAGCTTACAAAAATAGTTAAGCTCACAGGGAAAGAAACCTAATTCATTCCATCTTGAAAGAAGACAAGGGCTGGAGAGATGGCTCAGAGGTTAAGAGCACTGACTGCTCTTCCAGAGGTCCTGAGTTCAATTCCCAGCAACCACATGGTGGCCCACAACTATGTGTAATGAGATCTGGTGCCCTCTTCTGGCCTGCAGGCATACAAGCGGGCAGAATGTTGTATACATAATAAATAAATAAATCTACAAAAAAAGAAAGAAGAGAAAAGAAACTTCAGCTAAAATAGATATTCTTTCACAGGGCAGCAGCCTCTGAAAGAAACTTTGAAAGAAGAAAAGGCAAACAATAACAGGGCTGCTCTGGGGAATAAGGGAGTTTTCCACTACTAATATGTTAGGAGAAATAGAGATAATTATTAACCAACAGGAAACAAAGATCCCAGCAGAAACTTGAGCTATTCTGTTTTACGTACCACCATGTTTAAAATCTCCCCTAGAATAAAAATAAAATTCAAATGGTGGGAGATTCCAACTTACCCATACTGCCTTTAAGTCAAATCCTATTGTTTTGGTGTTTTATTGCTGTGGAGAGACACCATGACCATTGCAACTCTTATAAAAAGAAAGCATTTAATTGGGGCTGGCTTACAGTTTCAGAGGTTTAGTCCACTATCCTCATGATGGTGAGCATGGTGGCACACAGAGACACGGAACAGGAGGAGTTGAGAGTTCTACATCCAGGTCAGCAGGCAGCAGAAAGAGAGAGAGCACTGGGCATGGCTTGAGCAACCAAAACCTCCTAGCTCACCCCCAGTGACACACTTCCTTCAACAAGGCCACATACACGAATCCTTTCAAATAGTGCCACTCCCTGTAGGAGCCATTTTCATTCAAACCAGCACATGTATAACATTTATATTGGGAGAAACTGGGCAACACTTCTTTCTCCTGGTAAATGGTGCCCCTGTCCATTTGTTAGGATATGACTCTTTGGAAACAAAATGTTCACATATCCATCTCCCAAAAGGGAATAGTATCATTAACTTAAAGACACTGAGAAGCCCCAGTCCCCAAATTTTCTCCATGCAACTTGTGAAGGGGTCAAATAAGGGGAGAAAACTGACAGCCTCCTTTCACAAGGAAAATTTGTGCAAAAAAAAAAAAGCCCTCAAAAACAGATGTTGCTAGGTGATGGTAGCCTTTAATCCCAGCACTCGGGAGGCAGAGGCAGGTGGATCTCTGTGAGTTTGAGGCCAGCCTGGTCTACAGAGTGAGTTCCAGGACAGCCAGGGCTATACAGAGAAACCGTGTCTTGAGAAAACAAACAAACAGAAGAACAAAAAACAGATGTAACTAAGATCAGTTGCCCCAGTTGAGATAACAAGAGACAAAAGCAAGCCTTGCCTAGAATAAAAACATAAATACCTTTTGAGGCAAGAAGCCCGAGAGGAAATCAAACCATCATAGAAGACTATCAAGAAAATGGATTAATAATACAATGACCAGCCCTCACACCACCCCAATATTACCTACAAAGAAGCAAAATGGAAGACGATAGATATTTGTGCAAAATCTCTAGGCCATAATCCCTACACTTTGTTACCTAGAGTTTGTCTAACTAGAGAGCCCTTTTCAGCGTTAGGTTTTACAGTGTCCTTTTGCACTAACAGCTATTTTTGTTTCCTTCACATAGGAGAAACGGCAGTCTACTTGGTTTTATTTACTGACAGTTTTTATTTATGAGATGGACAGGGCATTTTCAGGAAGGATATGTAGTTAAACTACCTACTCTTAACATAAGTGAATGTGCTCATTCGCCTGGCATTCCATCTGCTCAGAGGGCTGAACCAGAGACTTAACCAGAGCATGCCATTTGGTGGAACACAGAATAGCTAACATTCATATAGATAGTTGCTATCCATTTGGAGTGGTGCAGCATTAATGGCATGCTGTGGAGACAAGGAGGATTTATGACTTCCTCTGGTCAGCCCATTTGAAATAGTTAACAGGTCTCAGAATCACTAAAATGCTACTGATTTGCCCAATTAGCCACCATTAAAACCTAGGACACTCTAAAACAAACATGGCAGAAGCAAAGAGTATGTTGGTCTTGTAGCATGTAGAATAATTCACATCTTAAAATGCCTTTATTTAATCATTTTTGTGTTCTAAATTTCAGTGTCCCACTGAAAATTTCAAGACACACACGTTTGAAGCCCAATCAGAAAACTTTTGAAATATTCTACGTAAGAAATAAAGACAAGCGTTGGAATGGAGAGGAGTTGGAAACCAATTTAAGAGATATTTCTGAAACAAATAGAGAAGTTAATGACCATGTAAATTACGGTGGAACGTTGGTTTACAGGTAATGACAAGACTAAGTTTTGTAGTAACTTGAGAGTCTAAGTGGGAGTGGGTATTGGAGACAGACATATAAGTAGACAAGAATTTCAGATACAGAATCGTATCTGGTAGCATTTGAGGCGGTGGTCCCTGTGTTTAAACAAGAGCCAAATCTGGAGTCATGTACATGATCTCTCTTTTTCAGCTAGCATAGCCACTTGGCAAACAAACTCACAACCAGCTCCACTCCTAACAATGGAACTGTCTGCAAGAACTAGGGCGGGCAAGTGCTTGCAGCTCGTTTTGACTCGGATTTCTTTCCTGAGCTATTGTTTGACTCTTCAGGAAAGGCCAGTGGTTTGTTGTCTGGCCTTTGGAGAGTTGTTACTCTTAAAATTCCTATTCCTAGACAGGATCACTTGGGATTCTGAGTGTTTTGTAAATTAACAGATACTTACTGTGTGAGTTTACACGTGGGAGTCAATAGCTGTGGAGTAAGAAGCTGCCTCTGAACATTCTCGTGCGTTCAAGGAGCAAGGGCAAAGGTTTTGGAAAACATGTAAAGACCAGAGTGCAATAAACCCTTCGGGTTTCCAGGTGATCCCGAAGTCTGAGGAAGTTACCATCTTGCAGTTCTAGGCGGGTTTCCTTCCTAAGTTTTGTGACTTCTTACCCTTTGGTTCCTCTTGTGCCAGGCTGCAATTCCTACTTCTTCTGCCTAGCTTGCTCCAGGCACAAAACTCCCGGGCTCAGTTTACTACGACACCTCACCTGGTCCAGGAAGTCCGATCCCTAAGGCAACCAGTTTAACTTCCGGTTGGTTTGAAGACAGCTCCTGGTTGACTAGAAGCCTCATTTACGTAACGTGATCCGCGCAGGCGCCCTGCGATCCGGAGGGCGGTGCCCTGGAGCCACCTGCGCGGTGGGAAGGCTTAGCTCCGGGGTCACGCGCCCTCGGGCTGGTGCCGGGGTTCTTCCCTATCCCGGGAGACTCTAGGGCTCGTGGGCGGGCCGGGCACCGCCCTGCACGCTTGAGGCTCTGGTGCACGGAGCTCGGCAGGTAGAGAGCTGCCACGCTGGAGTTGGAGCTGGAGTTCCGTGAGGCCGGAGGGCAGCGGCTCCTCCGGGCCCATCCGGGGCCAGAGAATGAGTCCGAAGCTGTGACCTCCGGGAGGAAAAGCCGTGCCGAGAACGTGCTGCGCTGGTTCACCACCGTGGTGCTGTGTGCCGCCTTCCTGGGGCTGGTGAGAGCTGGGTTTGAAACCCTCTCTGGCCAAGGCTGGAGCAAGCGTCCTGCAGGGAACGTGGTCTCCTCAGTGCCCCGTGCCTTGGTTAATCCCTTGGGTCTCAGTTTTGTCATCTGGAAAAAGTGGGCAGAACTCTAATCGTGGAGGGTTATTGTCAGACTCATTTAAAAATACGTTTTCCAACATGAGCAAACCAACTTTCCAGGGGCAAAGGGGAGATATAGGAGGGGAGCCGGGCCTTTACCAGCTCTCTTTTGCTCCCACCTACCGAAGCTCCAAATCGACCACAGAAAAGCTTTGAGAGATTGCCTCTTTCTGGAGCCCTGACCAAATCCTGCCAACCGCTTTATTTTGTGGATGGGAAAATAAACCCAGAGAAGAAAGTGGTTTGTTGGTTAAATGATAGCATTAAGGACCTGTTTCTTACCCTGTTCACAGCCCTGTTTAAATCAAGCCTTCAAATCCTTAAATGATTTTCTTCATTCACGTGCACGTTTTAAGACAGCGTCTCTTTCTGTAGCTCCAGTTGCTTGGCTTGGAACTCACTATGTAGACCCAGTTGGTCTCTAACTCACAGACAGAGCGTCTCACTTTGTAGCCTTGGCTACTCTGGAACTCACTGTGTAGATCAGGATGGCCTCGAATTCATAGAGATCCACCGGCCTCTGCCTCCTGAGTGCTGAACTTGAGGCTGTGGACGGACCACCGGTCTAAACTTGATAATTTCTGACTTGAGTGTTATGAGGGCTAAGCCTTTGACGAGAGTCGCTTCCCATCACTTGTCTCAGTCTGAGTCTCAGTTGTCTTAAGACTTCGATGGGAAGTAGGGAAGGAAGAAGGTGCTGCAGGTGACAGAGACCCTCACTGTGTGCCAGGTCTGCGAGTGCTTTGACGAAGTTTGATGAGAGCCTGCGCATGCCGTAGGCCTGTATGGACCTGGTCTTTAGACCTTGGTTGCTGCGGCTTGGGCAGGGCATACCCTCTTTTTTCTGTTTATAGCAGAACAGTGCAACACCACCATTTTTTAAATTTATTTATATGCAGACTGGGGATTGGCCCAAGGACTTCATGCTAGGCTTTCCCTCAGCTGTAGCCTCTGCTCACAAGCCATGGCTCTTAAAATTCACACATCTTAGACACATTTTTCTGAAAGGTTCTTGGGAATTTCACCTGAACTGGAGGCATAACCTTAGTTCTTGCTAGTACATTAGAGAACATCTTACTGTAAAATCATTCTGTCCATGTTCTGTGTGCTTTTGCTAGGAAAGTCTCACAGTCCATGTATTTCCACATGGCTTTGGAATTTGAGGAAAACTATAGACATAGGAATATTCAAATTGTTTATTGGCAGTATTAGATATAGGTATATGCATATGCAATATAAAGGAAGGACTCCATGTGTGCCAAAAATATTGGCATCTTAATGTAAAAGAATAATATTTGGTGCTTAATAATTTAAAATTCTAGCAATTAAATTTCTATACTTATGCATATAGTATATTTGAAAATATAAGAATATATTTTTAAAATAGTTCACTGTACATTTTTTATTTTTGTCCATACGGTTTCTGTGTGGAGGCCAGAGATGTTGTCCTCAACTGCTATCCACCTTATTCTTTGACAGGGTCTCTCGTTGAGCCGAAGCTTACCAATTTAGCCAGACTAGCTGGCTAGTGAGTCCCAGGGGTTGCTGGGAATCTACACGCTGCCATGCCTGTGTGTGCTGGCTAGTTTTATGTCAAGTTGACACAATTAGAGTTCTCTGAAAGGAAGGAACTTCAGTTGAGAAAACACCTTCATAATCCGGCTGTAAGGCATTTTCTTAATTAGTGATTGATGGGGGAGGGCCCAGCCCATTGTGGGCGGTGCCATCCCTTGCTGGTGGTCCTTAGTTCTGTAAGAAGGTAGGCTGAGCAGGCCATGAGGAGCAAGCCAGTAAGTAGCACCCCTCCATGGCCTCTGAATCAGCTCCTGCCTCTAGGTTCCTGTCTTATTTGAGATCCTGCCTTGACCACCTCCAATGATGGACTAGAACGTGGAGTTGTAACCCTTTCCTTCCCAACTCTGACTGTGCCCTGGTTCTTCCCTCCTGAAGTAAGATTTTGGTTTGAGAGACTGAATTTTTAAAAGAGCTTTTGGGCTTTAAAAGAGACTTTTAATTTTTAAAAAGATTCAATTTTAAAGTGTTTGAATTTGTAAAGACTATGGAACTTTTAAAAGTTATAAAATGTTTTCCATTGTGATGTTGATGTTAATGTGTGATCTTTGGGATGAACGAGACGGGAAAGGTTATGGTTTAACAGTGATGTGTTTATATGTCCAGGTGACAGGGAGTCCTGAGTTCTATAAGAAGGTAAGCTGAGCAAGCCATGAGGAGAAAGCCAGTAAGCAGCACCTCTCCTGCATCAGCTCCTGCCTCCAGGTTCTTGTCCTGTCCTCTGCTGGCTTCTTTCAATGATGCACTACAGTATGAGGGTGTTAATCTGATGCCCTTTCCTCCCCAGCTTGCTTGTCAGTCATGCTGTTTCATTGTAGCAATAGGAACCCCACCTAAGGCACTGTTCTTTTCATGTGAATGATGGAGTTCTAAACTCAGGTCCTCATTGTTGGTGCAGCAGGCCTGGCACTGGCCGAGCCATCTCCTTAGCCCCTAGTTTGTTACACATTAACTGTTAATACATAATGGTCTTTTAGGGTATTGTTCAGTACTGAACAGTTGAAACAAAAGAAAAAAATAGTGTTTTAAGTTACTGTGTGTTGGAACACACTGGTAGTACCAACATTTGGAGACTGAGACAGGAAGACTATGATGTTAGGGTCTCCAAAACAAAGCAAAAACTTTAAAAATATCAAGGGTTTTGAATAAAAAGCCACTGGGGAGTGTGTAGAGCTACTGCTATAATGTATGTATTTCCTTAGGTTTGACTTAATGTCGTCCAAAGGCCCTTATGGTAAATTGCAACCTCCCACCTGTGGTTTTGTTACCATGGAAAAGCTACTCCTTAGCCTGGCGGTGGTGGCACATGCCTTTAATCCCAGCACTCGGGAGGCCTAGGTCTGTGAGTTCGAGGCCAGCCTGGTCTACAGAGTAAGTTCCAGGACAGGCTCCAAAGCTACACAGAGAAACCCTGTCTCGAAAAAACAAAAACAAAAAACAAAACGAAAAGCTACTTCTTGGGCAGTGTTTCAGCAATGAGTAAAAGCTCTTCTTTTTAACTGTAGGGACTGAGTGTTGCTATATTGGGACCCACCTTTCCAGATTTGGCAAGAAATGTGAACCGGAACATCAGCAGCCTGTCTTTCATCTTTGTGGGCCGGGCCTCTGGATACTTAAGTGGCTCTATGATCGGAGGAGTTCTTTTTGGGTGCATTAATCATTTTTTACTTTTGGGTAAGCAAACATTGCTGTTTTACTTCCTTGTTTCTGTCAACAAATTTACAACTAAGATCTAAATATGGAAGATTGTTGATACCTGCGGCGGGCAGGTGCTGGCATCCACCTGGCAGCTGGAGCGAGCTGAGTTCCTCTTCCTGCTTTGGCAGCAGGAGGGAGTCTGTACTGATCCCGCTGGGAACTTGATTGGCCCTTGGGACCTAGTGTTGGTGACCCTGAGCAGTGCTGGCCTTCATTGTAATGCAGGCTCTGCTCCAGGCTGACGCACTGACTGACCACGATGCTCTGCTTATCTGAGGGCTTCTGGGGCCATGGGGGTCAGAATAACTCCTGGAACCTGGCCAGGCTCTGTGGACTTGGGGTTGAAGATGAAGGAACAGGGAAGTGATGTAGCCTGCACTTCAGGCCTCTTGCCCTTGTCAGAGTTGAGCACAGGTTGATCCTCTCGGATCCTGACCCTGGAAGAGAGGGCAGAGCTGTTAGCATGCCTTTTCCAATAAATTGGCGTGACTAAAGACAATTTGATTGACGCATTAAAACTCCCATGGAAACAAAAATACTTTATTACTGATGGATATGTAAATATTTTGTTACCCAAAACAGAGCTGTTTTAGCTGACCTTGTAATATTTCTTTTCAGGGGTGTCACTGTCTGCTACCACAGTTGGTCTTTATCTTACTCCATTCTGCAAGACAGCAGTCCTACTGGTTGTCATGATGTCTATCTTTGGTATTTCAATGGGCATTCTGGATACAGGTTAGTGAATCCTGTATTGTCATCTGCACTGCTGGGGACACTACTGCTAGGAAAAGGAAAGCAGATGACGTTATACTGCCATTTGGAATGTCAGGCTGGGGCCACAGCACCTGGTCAGAATCACTCACCTAGCAGCGACATCAGAACATCTTTTGAGCATTTGCCTATGAAATAAACATCAATGATGTTTCTCAATGAGCAAGAGAGGATTTAGGATATCCAAACATGGAAGGATGCCCCTCCCATGGGTAGGTGTAGTACAGATAGCATCTGGTCCTTTACTCTAAGAAGGCATGATGATTTGGGAGGTCAAAACAAGTATAGAGCTGTTGTGTGGCTTGCAAAGAAACAGACACAGCTTCCAGCTGAGTTCTGAGCTCAGCGAAGCCTGTGCTGCTTGCTTCTTATTTTTCTTTTCTATCCTTTTCTGGAAAGTTCCTGGTCTCCACCAGCGGACCCTCTTCATGGGGTAACGTGACATTTGCTCCCTCCACAGTACTCCGTCCCTTTCTTCCCTGCTCTCATGTTGTTGGACAGATTGTGGGACTATTGTATATATTAGGTTTCGTTTGGTTGTAAAACTGTGGAGTGAAATGTATGCTTATCTGAAAGTTAAAAAGAGAGCCAAAGACTTGATGCTTCTGGCTGTCACCTCATAGGCTCTCTGTAACAGGAGAGGGGTCCCTTTGTTTCATTCCAGCACCCGGCTAGCTTACACCTGAAATAATCACACAGAAATTGTATTAATCAAAACACTGCTTGCCCATTAGCTCTAGCCTCTTATTAGCTAATTCTTACATCTTGATTTATCTAATAATCTGTATATCACCACGAGGTCGTGGCTTACCGGGAAAGATTCAGCATGTCGGAACTGGCAACTCCATGGTGGCTTTCTCTCTCTGTTTTCTTCCTCCCAGAATTTAGTTTAGTTTTCCCCACCTACCTAAGTTCTGCCCTATCAAAAGGCCAAAGCAGTTTCTTTATTCAACTAATGAAAGCAACACAGACAGAAGAACCTCCTACACCATTTCCCCTTTTCTATTTAAACAAAAAAGAAAGGCTTTCACTTTAACATAGTAAAATTACATATAACAAGACAGTTATCAAGCAAGAATTACAGTTACAATATTTATATCTACCTTATCTTTTATCATAACTAAGGAAAACTATAATAATAACTATCCATTTTTCAACTCCATCAAAGACTCCAGAAGGATATAATAATACCTAAGTAAACAGGAAGTGCATTATAAACAACTTCCAAAACTCTAGAATTGACAGAAACATCTCGCTGCCTGGACATTTACTCAAAGTTCTTCAGTACCGTTGGGGCATCCATCTTTAGCCTACAGGCCCATAGTATCCAGCAGACTTTTTCATGAAGCAGGAAATTTTAAAGACAGTTTAGTCACTTTCTTTTGTGTCCTGCAGAATGTCTCGCAGACTCTTTCATGAAACAGGAACCCTGAAGTATCATCTTACCTTTAGGCAAGTTCAGCAGTCATCTCTCTGTGGGTACTGCATGTCCAGTGAAGCAGTCCAGGCAAGAGCAGTTTCTTGCCCAAATGGCTAACCAACTCCCTAAGGAGCTTCTTCGATGCCCATCATCCTCTTGAAGTAGATTGGTGCTGCCAGGAGCAGACGCATCTCATTGTCATGAAAAGCCCTAAGTTATTAAAACATTTTAAATGCCATATTCTCTAGTCTTTGAAAGATATGAAGAATGCCTATCTAACTGAAATATATCTCTATATATCTAGAAAATCTAACTAACATGACTACAAGCTTTATTATTATTGATGATTATCTATTAACAACCTATTTTTCCTAATTTTGAATTACATTTTTAAATGAACTACGCAATCACAATACCTTAATCAAGATCAGAAATATACATATAACAAGATTGACCTTAAATTTATATCAATAAAGTAAAATCCATACCAATGAGCATGGGACTCTTAATCTCAGGGTTGTGGGTTCAAGCCCCATGTTGGGCGCCAATCTGTAATGGGGTCCCTTTGTTTCATCCCAGCACCCAGCTAGCGTACACCTGAAATAATCACAAAGAAGCTCTATTAATTAAAACACTGCTTGGCCATTAGCTCTAGCCTCTTATTGGCTAATTCTTACATCTTGATTTAACCAATTTCTAATAATCTCTATATCACCATGAGGTCATGGCTTACCGGAAGAGATTCAGCTTGTCTGACCTGGCAGCTCCATGGCGGCACGCTCTTTCTCTCTGCTTTCTTTCTCCCAGAATTTAGTTTTGTCTTTCCCACCTACCTAAAGGCCAAGGCAGTTTCTTTATTCAACCAATAAAAGCAACACATAAACAAAAGGACCTCCTACACCAGCTCTCCAGCAGGATAGTGCAGGGGCTGAGATCTGTGCTTTGTGCTGTGATGTATGTCACTACCCTGGGTATGGACTTCCGTGACAGTGGCTGCCAGGTGCAAGAATAGAAAGCTTTGATGATTTGGCTACTATCTGATGCTAAAATCAATCTCTCTCTCTTGCAAATAGATAGGTGTGTGTGTTATATCTGTATACCCCCTGGTGTGGTGCTAGCACATTTTATAGAATGCCTTTGCTAATGTGCCTGGCCCTAGTGGGTAGTAGTTTCCCAGCTCGTAGATTCTGTGTGTAAGAAAAGATGCTGTGATACAGTCTGCTGGTGATGGGGGTCAGAGCTCTCAAACATAGCTTTGCCTTACTGCAGGTTTTGTATCAGCACATTGACTCTGAGTGGGACCAGTGCCCCGCCCCCCCCACCTTTTTAAAATAGCGATATAGTGTTCTTGTTAAATGATCGTTAAAGAATTTCTTTTGTTGGCAGGTGGGAATGTCCTCATCTTGAATCTTTGGGGTGATAAAGGAGCTCCACACATGCAGGCCTTGCACTTCAGTTTCGCATTGGGTGCCTTCCTGGCTCCCCTGCTGGCTAAATTGGCCTGGGGTACAACAGCATCCACTCAGAACCACACAGAGTCCGACTTTGACCCTCTAATTCTGAACCGATCCTCTGAAGCCAGCCCAGATTCTCTGTTTGCAGTACCTGAGGACAAGAATCTGCTGTGGACATATGTTTCCATCGGCACCTATGTTCTAGTAGTTTCTGTCTTTCTGTTTGGTCTGTTTTGTAAGAAACACTCAAAGCAGGAAAAAGCCACAATATCTGCCCAGGAAGCTCGAAGAGCTAAATATCACAGGGCCCTGCTCTGTCTCCTCTTCATCTTCTTCTTCTTTTATGTTGGAGCTGAAGTAACCTATGGCTCTTATGTATTCTCCTTTGCCACCACCCATGTTGGCATGAAAGAAACTGAAGCAGCTGGCTTGAACTCCATCTTCTGGGGGACTTTTGCAGCTTGCAGGGGCCTGGCCATCTTCTTTGCAACATTCTTACAGCCTGGAACCATGATTGTTTTGTGCAACATTGGCAGCCTTGTCTCATCTTTGTTTCTGGTACTTTTTGACAAGAGCCCTCTCTGCCTCTGGATTGCAACTGCTGTGTATGGAGCCTCAATGGCAGCCACATTTCCCAGTGGCATTTCCTGGATTGAGCAGTACACCACCTTAACTGGGAAGTCTGCAGCATTCTTTGTAATTGGTGCTGCTCTGGGGGAAATGGCAATTCCTGCGGTCATCGGAATTCTTCAAGGACACTACCCAGATCTGCCAGTAGTTCTGTACACAGGTCTGGGGTCAGCCATCTTCACTGGAGTTCTTTTTCCTGTGATGTATAAATTAGCCACCTTACCTCTGGAACACCAGCCCAACAGAAGGAAAAGTGAGGACCAGAGAGCTTTGCTTTCCAGCTCTGGGTTCAATGACTGTGACGAAGAGAATGAAGAGGAAGATGCAGAAAAATGGAACGAAATGGATTTTGAAGTGGTTGAAACGAGTGACCCAATGCAGGAGTCTCTAAGAGACCCATCTAGAGATGCCCTGATGGAGCTCACCCCTGAGGCTTCTGGCCAGTGCCTCTCAGACGCGTACTTTTCAGTCAGCAGCAGCAATTCTCTTATGCATCACCAGGACAAGAGGGACTGACAGTCAGAGAGGACTTACTGCGTGGCTTCATCGCATAACGGCCACTCCTGAGGGCACCACCCAGAGCAGGGCTTTGACGGGCTTTCAGTGTGCTTTGGCGATGGAAGTTTGTGTGCATTCACAGCAAGCACTGAAACGATTTGAAGTGCTTGCTGTAGGTGCCTCAAGAGTCCTTGGTACACAATGGCTCTTGCTGGGAGGCCGTTTCCTGGCCTCCAGCACTCAGAAGGCATTTCCGTGTGTAGAGCCGGGTAGTGTGCCAGTAGTTACATGGTAGGACAGTGGAGCTGCTGGGCTAAGCAAACGATCATAGTTTGTATCTGCCTGGGGCTCGTGGAGAACGGTAACATGAAAGAGCCGACTTTGGAAACAGAGATAGTTTTATCATTTTACCCCCTATGTAGGGTTGAGCTGAAAAGTACTGCCGACCAACTATTTCTGTGAGAACACAGTAGGCCGTGGTTTCTAGATCAATATCTAGCTTCCTCCCTGACTTCATGTTGAGCTTTGACACAAGTCTGGCTTATTTGGTCTGCTATGATTCTAGAAATGCAAATGAGATTATTTTCAAATTTTAGGGTTTGGGTTTACTTTGTTTCTTGAGTCTTACTTTATAGTCCAGGCCAGCCTGGAATTTATTAAGTAGCCCAGGTCTCTGCCTCCTGAATTTTGTCCTAGAGGCGTGGGCCACCATACACGGTAAAATGTGTAAGTTTTAAAGTTGTGTAATATTTTTGCTAAAGTAGCCCGTTTATTTCAGACGTACTGTGAAACAGCAAGGCAGGTCAGCCCTCTGAACGCGCTGTGGCTTGTGAAGTCACAGTTTAGCAAGCCGTTGGTAGCGCTGCTGCATCCATTGGTCGCCAGCACACCCCATTCCCTCAGGCTCAAGGACCCTCACTGAAGTATTCAAGTAAATCCTATTCTTGTTTCCCATCCACTTAAAAACATTTTTTCCCAATCACAGTGTCATGTTCCATGCAGTACAGCAGTTCACTGCATTTCAGAGATTATGGTATTTTTGCTGACACTTTAAAAGAGAGAGGTTATTTTTATATATGAATCTATATCATGTTCAGAGAAGATCAGGAGACATTCTTTTGCTTTTATGTAATTATTTTTTTCTTTTAGCTTTTACTTTTTTTCCAGTGTGGGTGACTGAACGAACTCAGGGCCTTGCCCTTGCTAAGCAAGTGCTCCACCACTGAGCTAAGTTCCCAGTGTCTTAGGTTCAGTTATAGAAGCTATTTTAGAATTACTACATTAGCAGAAGTGGTGTGAATGGGTCCTTTGGTGCCCATAGCCTCCCTCAGTAACAGAGCCTGGGCTGGGCCTTGCTGTTTTAGGATTTGACTCCCACTGGGTTGGGGTATTAATCACATTTGTACTGTAAACCAGGCTAAAAGTTTAGTTTACAAATGAGTCACTATCTTCTTTGGTGACTGGAGATCCTGTGTCCCCTCTCCCCCCCAGGACTACTCCTGGGGTTTGAAGAACCTGGAAACCAGAATAAGGATGAGAAAATAGTGTAATGGCCTAGGGAGTAAGAGAGGAGGGGCACAATGGGCCATCCTTTGGTAAATGGCTTATACTTCTCAGGTTTTATGCAGAGTGACAGTGAATTGCTATCTGGCTGCAATGTGTTTTCTATCTCTTACCAGATTTTAAGAACTTGCTTTTCTTTAAAAAAAAAGTGCTTTGTTTTTTATTAAGTGAAATGTAACACCTTCTTTTAAAAAAAAGATTAATTTTTTTTCTGTGTGTGACTTTTGTGACATCTATGTAATTGTACCAGCATGGGTGCCTGGCGCCTGTGTGTGACTTTTGTTACATCTATGTAAGTGTACCAGCATGGGTGCCTGGTGCTGAGAAAGACCAGAAGAGAGGGGGTCGGATCCCCTGGAACTGGATTTACAGATGTTGTCAGCCACCATGTGGCTGCTGGGAATAGAACTTTCCAGATCCTCTCAAAGAGCAGCCAGTGCTCTTAACTGCTGAGCCATCTTCCAGCCCCATAACATCTTTCTGGACCACTGCCTACTGACCTCCCATATGCCTAAGGGCACACAACAGCATTGTGTGTGTGCCCTGAACAGCATGGTTCAGGTTACTCAACACAGCATTGAAGCAGGAGGGCAAATGAGTGGCAGTAGAAATTGTTCCTTCTGTACTGTGCTGTTCTCACTAGACACTGGGAATGAGCTCTGCCTCACTTTGCAGAATGCTTTAGGTTGTTAGGCATCAGGCAGCAGCAGCTGGCACTGGAGTCTTGTTAAACACAGATTCTACCTTCAACATCTACTTTGCAGGGCAGAAGATGGCATCAGGAAGAGAGGCACGGTGATAAGAACTTGACATAGAATTTGAAAATCCACACTGGAAATTTCCCACACCAAAGCATGAGAATATAGTCATTGTCATAGCATGGATGTATTTTTAGATTGGAAGGAAACAACTGAGCTCAGGTAGAACAAAATATTCGTAGGGAAATATCTTCTGGTGCGCAATAGCCAATGGTCAAGTTTCCTGTTGCTGACAAGTCAAGATCTAGCTGTTTGCAACATTGACAATGCAGCATGACTTGACTGTTTGCATAATGAGGGTCACTGTCAGGGAGGACTATGCTCTTTACTGGAGCTTGGGTGTATCTTCCAGGGACACCTTTTTGCTGGCAGTGTAATTGCTAACTGAAGCTCCTGTTTCCTGCTGGCTGTCGGCTGGTCACTTGTGTGGGTTTGCCAAAGTCTCCCACGGTTCCTCTCCAGGCTTAAGTTCCCTTTAAAACACGGCAGCCTGTTCAAAGCAAGCAGGAGAATCCCCTTCCCACGACAGTGAATCCCTATCAAGCCAGAGTTGTGTGGCATGGATGTACAGAGGTGCTGCACCCTACCACCTTTGCCCTCTTTGTCTAGCTTGAAGTAAATCACAGGCTCTGCCAAATTGCAGGCAAGAGGCTGGAACAGGCTTGTGAACCTGGGGATTCATTGTCGGGAGTGTCTGCCATATTCATGTCAAAGTCAAGCTTTTCAGAGCATTAAAGCTATAGCCGAGGTAGACATCTCAGTGATTATAGGTGCAGCCCTGTATTAGGGGTCTCTAGAATGAATATATGTGAATATATAATATATATGGATATATATTAGTATGTATACATGGATATATTATAATATTCATATATATTATATAATATATGTTATATAATCAAAATATGACAGAAACATTCATGTCAATTATAATCTTTGTTTTTGCAACTGATCACATGATCTTAGCTGGTATTTAGAACTGCCTTCCTCTACTACCCATTCTGTATTTTCTCCACCCTCTGCAAGCACTTCTGCAGGTCTTGGGTCTTGTCCTGGAGTGACCCATACCATCATTCCTGCTAGGTCTTGGGTCTTGTCCTGGAGTGACCCATACCATCATTCCTGCTAGGTCTGTGCCCTTTGTCGTCCTGCTTGGATCAGGCTGTTAAAGTTTTCCATTGATTTTAACCACAGGATCAAGAGACACCATAAGGATCTCCTGCACTCCAGACATAATCCTTCTTTCCTCCATTGTGGAAAAGGAATTTAATTTCCTCATGGTAATCTGAATCAATCATCCTTCCTAACACTGTTATTCCTTTCTTGGCTTATTGGCTTAAGGACATCAGAAGCCCACAGTGGCCAGGGGCAAGTCTGAGCTAACAGTTCAATGGAATATTTGTGGCTCATGGAAGGAGTGTGCCCCACTTTGGAACCAAAACTTCTAGGCCAAAAATTAAGGTTGCGGGAATAGAAAGCAAAAATTTTCCTAGTGGATCACTACAGGTGCTAGTGAGTGGAACCATTCCCCTTTCTGTCCCTTGATTCCTGGACCCATGGATCCTGGCTATGGGATAAATCTTAACATATATATTTGATGCTGATTCAAAATATATACCACCCACCCACCCACCCACTCGAAAACCCCCCAGTCAGCCCTTAGGCTGCTGCAACCTAATTGGTGGTGTAACTGTGTCTTCAAAAGACCATTCCATCTTTCAGGCCAGCTGTTTCAGGATGTTGAGCAACATGGGAAGACCCATAGATTCCATGATTGTGAGCCCACTGTTACACTTCTCTGTGAAGTGAGTTCCTTGGTCAGAAGCAATACTGTGTAGAATACCATGACAGTGGATAAAGCATTCTGTAAGTCCATGGATGGTGGTTTTGGCTGAAGCATTATGCACAGAAAAGGTGTCTTAGTTTGGGTTTCAGTTGCTGTGAAGAGACACTGTGACCAAGGCAACTCTTATAAAGGAAAACATTTAATTGGGGCTAGCTAACAATTTCAGAGGTTTATTCCATTATCGTCTTTGGCAGAGTTTTCCTGTCCCATAGTTGAACTCAAATAAACACACCTAGGCTTATATTAACTATAAATGCTCAGGCTTATTACTAACTGGCTCTTACAACTTAACCCATTTCTGTTCATCTGTGTATTGGCTTGTGGCTCATGGCTTTACCTGCCCTCCAGCATGTCTTGCTCCCTCTGTCTCTCCTGGTGACTTCTCTGACTCCACCCTTCTTCCACCATTCTATTTGGCTGTCCTGCCTATGCTTCCTGCTTGGCTACTGGCCAATCAACCCTTTATTAATCAATGAGTGTAATACATATTCACAGTGTACACAAGGATTATTCTACAGCAATCATCATGGCGGGTCATGGTGGTGTGCAGGCAGATACGATGCTGGAGAAGGAGCTACAAGTTCTACATATTGATGTGCAGGCAACAGGAAGTGAACTGTGTTCCATATTGGGTGTAGCTTGAGACCTCAAAGCCTGCCCCCACAGTGACACACCTCCTCCAACAAGGCCACACCTATTCCAACAATGTCACATCTCCTAATAGTGCCACTCTCTGTTGGCCAAGTATTCAAACAAATGAGTTTATTGGGACCATACCTGTTCAAACCACCACAAAGGCAAATCCATAACCAGAGTAAGTATCTACTCCAGTAAGGGCAAATATTGTCCTTTCCATGGAGGAAGTGATCCAATATAGTGAACCTGCCACCAGGTCAATGACTGGTCACAAAAGAGAACGGTGCCATATCTGGAGCTCAGTGTTGGTTTCTGCTATTGGTAGATCTCACACTCAGCAGCAGCTATAGCCAGGTCAGCCCTTTTGAATAGCAGTCCATGTTGTCGGACCTGTATATGACCCTCATCTCTGTCACCAGGGCCACTTTGTTCATGGGCCTATTGGCAATGACAGGGATGGCTGGGGAAGAGGCTGACTGTCCACAGAATGGGTCATCCTATCTAGGTGACTACTGAACTCCTTAGCTGAAGTCACCTTTTGATGAGCATTTCCGTGGGACACACATATCTTCTCACCGTTCATCCATTTGGAGAGATCTATACATATTTCTTTCCCAGATGTCTTTCTTATCAATTTTCTAGTCTCTTTTTCCAAGTCCCTGACCATCCAGGATATCCATCGGCATGAATCATACTTGAGCAATTCCACAGGTGGCCATTTCTCCTTCCAAACAAAATACATGGCCATGTGTACTGCCTTAAGTTCTGCCCACTGTGAAGATTTCCCTTTGCCAGTGTCTTTCAGGGTTGTCCCAGGAAGGGGATGTAATGCTGCAGCTGTTCACTTTTGGGTGATTCTCAGGTTACTGATAACCATCAGTAAACAAGACTCCCCTCTTTTCTTCCTCAGTCAACCAATCATAGGGCACACCCCATAAAGCTTTGGGTGCATGCTTGGCAACAGACAGCATTGTGGCAGGAATAGAAACCATAGGCATTTGAACAACTTTTTCATGTAATTTGCTTGTGCCCTCAGGACCTGCTCTGGCCCAATCATGCATATACCTCTTCCATTTGATAATGGATTACTGTTACGCATGTCCTACTTATGACTTGGTGGGTTAGATAATACCCAGCTCATGATGGACAGCTCAGGTCACATGGCAACTTGGTGGCCAATTGTGAAACTTTCAATTTCCACTAAGGTCCAATAGCAGGCCAAGAGCTGTCTCTCAAAGGGCGACTGCTCTGCAGATGAGGGTAGAGCCTGTTTTAGAGCCTTCTCCTGTTCTGGGCCCCCCACACAGCTAACAGCTTTCTGAGTCACTTGGTACACGGTCTGGAGTAACATACCCAAACAAGGAATGTGTTGTCTCCAGAATCTAAACTGGCTCATGAAACATTGTGTTTCTTTCTTGGTATATGTGTTGGGTCCAAAGGAAACTCCACTTCTCCAAATTCTGGCAGTTAGACACACACCAGAACTCCTCAGTTTCTTGTGAAGCTGGTTCCCCTCTATCAAAAGGAACCATTTCCCTTATCACAGTCAGAAGGAACAAATGGATCTATCTCTGGTGCCATTAGCACACCAAAGCACACGCTGGCCTCCAGGATTCCTCAGTGGCGTTAAGTATCTGTTACACATTTCAGAGTCCTCAGCTCTTCTCACTCCCCTAAATTCTCCAGGCCATGGGCTTCCCTCTCCCCAGCTTCTCATTCTCCATATAACTCTGCTGTTTCAGCTACGCTCTCTCTTTTTGCCCGTTTTGTCTTCATCCCCCCACTCGCCCTGCCTCCTGCCCCCCATCCCCTACCACATCCCACCCCACCCTCACCAACCCTTCTCTACGTTGCTCCTGCTTCTCTCAGGACCAGGTCCAGTCTGTTTGCCACGCTCAGTCTCCTACTTTCTCTCTCCGTTCTGGACTCTTTCAGATGCCTTGGGCTATTCTTTCCCTCATATCTACATTCTCCTTAACCATACCATGGAGCGGTCATGTTATTGGTTTACACATCTGGTGCCAAAATCTCCAAGTGGGGCATAAATGGACCCCCTTCCAAGGGGCCCTGCCTCTCCTAACCAAACCAGGCTGCTGACTTGACTCTTCTAAGGTATGGATCATTTGTTTCTGCTGACTTCTGCCATCCATCATATTCAACTCCAACTTCTAGAGTCCACTTCTTCAGCTGCTCCTTCCTTCCACCTGTCATGCTTCTCCACTGATTCTGGGAATATCTTGGCCTCTCTGGATCCTGAAGCCTGCTACATCCTACATCTGGATGCCCATCAGCTCTTTGCCTCGCCCTAGGAGCTGCCTGCTCTGTCTGTCCCTCTCATCGACTCTCTGGACTCTTCCATTTAAGTCCTGCAGGTACACCTGGCAGCTTCTCCATGCCCTCCTGGTCCTCTACAATGCTGAACCCTCCCCACTGGTGGGGTTCCTGTTTGCGACCCTTCCTTCCTTCTCTAATCTCTTTGGGCTCCTTGGACTCAGAGGTTTCATTAAAGCCTCACTGTCTTACTGCAAACAGCTTGTTCTCGGTAGAGCTCAATGGCCAAAGATTGCACACTAGATTTCTAAGGTGGTGGCGCATACTTTTAATCCCAGCACTCGAGAAGAAGCAGGAGGATCTCTGTGAGTTTGAGGTCAGCCTTGTCTACAGAGAGAGTTCCAGGATAGGCTTCAAAGCTACACAGAGAAATCCTGTCTTGAAAAACCACCACCACCAATAACAACAACCAAAACCAAACCAAAACTGCTACCACACAAGCAAATGATTTCAAGTCTCTGATCTCTAAGCTTTTTCTACTTTCCACTCTTTTTTTTTGCACATCAAACAGTTTATTTAGTGAGATACCATCTCAACTAAGAAATGACTTCAGATTATTGTATATTGATGTTCAATTGTTTACATATTACTCATCTTACACTATATTTTTCCATTGCATATCATTGAAACCTTTGTTGTGATGCAAGGACAGAATTGGAGAAAACTATATTTTGAGAAATAACCCAAACACAGAAAGACAAATATTATGTGAATTATTTTATATCTAAAGCAATTGACTTAAAAAACTAGATTAGAATGGGATTGTCCAAGGATGGGGACTGGAGAAATGGGTTTAATTGTAAAAGGTACAAAACCACAGATAGTAGAAACACAATTTTGTTATATGGCACATATGGTAAATAATGTGCTCTACATTTCAGAAATTTTTTTTTGTCAAGGAAAGGTTTATTTGACTTACACTTCTACATTGTAGCTCATCATTGAAGGAAGCTAAGGCAGGAACTTGAGCAGAGCAGGAACCTGGAGGCAGGAGTTGATGCAGATGCCAGGGAGAGGTGTTGCTTATGGTTTTTCTCATCATGGATTGGTCAGCCTGTTTTGTTATGGAACCTAGGACTGCCA
>PVIU01022370.1:0-29430 GCA_004026605.1 Ondatra zibethicus
AATATGGCATTTAATGTTTTAATAACTTAGGACTTTTCATGACAATGAGACACGTCTGCTCCTGGCAGCACCAGCTACTTCAAGAGGAAGATGGGCATCGAAGAGGCTCCTTATGGAATTGGTTTGCCATTTGGGCAAGAAAGTGCTCTTGCCTGGACTGTTGCATAAACTGGACACAAAGAACCCGCAGAGAGAGGACAATCCCAGAGAATTGAGACAACAATATGGACACTAAGAGAGACTTACATAGATATAATCTACGTGGGAAGTAGAAAGTATGAAAAGACAAGATCTCCTGAATAAATTGGGAGCATGGGGACCTTGGGGGAGGGTTGAGGGAGGGAGGGGTGTGGCAGGGAGGGGAGCAGAGAAAAAAAAAAAGAACACGTCATCTCTGCCTGTAGAAACTGATTTGAAAACACACACACACACACACAAAAAAAAAAAAACCAGAGACGTGATGAATATTTAACAAGCCCAAGGACAATTAGCTACATACATTCCACCAATATATTTCTGACTAAACAAATTTGAGGTTGGAGGACATTATATTCACCTTTAAATAATGAAATAATGTTAATAAGTATGTGAGGTTCAGATATGTTCATAGTGTCAACTTCATAAACTAATACAAATGTAAAACTATGTATATAATTTTCATCTGTCAGTTAAAATTAATTTTAAAAGCCAAACTAACATTCTTTCCCAGAGATCCTCACCCAAACACTCAGGTAAATTCATGTGTGTTGGCTTGAAAGAAAGTGGTCCCCAAAGGAAGTGGCACTGCTGTTAGGCATTCATTTCACATGGGATCCTACTCTCCTGGACCAGCTCTCTTCTACCTGTAGCAAATCTGTTTTTCCTTTCATTCAGTACTGGCAACTGGGTATGTAACGTGGGCATCAGAGAGGGAGAAGCAACCTTCCTTTCACCCAACACACATCAATTTTCCCTTTCTTCTTATTTTACTTAATTTCTGTTTAATATATGGCTGTGTGTATACATATGACCTTTGATTTATATGTGTGAATATAATCTAGCTTTAGTTCTGTATATGTGTATGTTTGTATGTAACTTAAATTCTACTGTGAATATATGTTCATACAATTACTGTGTTAAAATGTTTTAATCAGTTCTAATGAGCTCTGTTCATTGTATCTCCTTCAGGATTAAAATAATAAGTCTCAGATATTATAAATTGGTATGTACTTTTAAACAATTGTGATAAATATTTAAGGTTATAAAGATCTATTTCAGATTAACAAAAGCTAACTTACCAAGACCTCTCAGCTTGAATCCAGCTCTCCAGGAAGATAATATACTGTAGTCATAACCCAATATACAGAAGTGTTCAAAAGCTCAGAAATCTGGAAAATATGGCATTTAAAATGTCTAATTATTTAAATAAAAAGGCTCTTTGTAACAGAGATGGGTTACCACCCCCATTTCCTCCAAATAAGACAGAAGGGAACAAAAGAAGCTCCCGAGAACTTGCTTCATAGGTGGCAGTGATAGTCACTAAGCAAAAACTTCCCTTCACAACTGCTGCAAAGAACCTCTTCAGACTGAAGACACCGGGGGATAGACTGCCTCAGGTTGCCTAGGGCAAGGCAGGCTGGTCTTCCTACAAACTCCTAATCCAGGACCGGCTGAAGCCTGGCAGGTCTGGACCTCTTCTTCTCAGAGACGAATGTCGCCCTGAAACCTCCGCCCTCAACAACTGTAGAGGACCCTGGGTATTGGTTGTCTAGGTAGCCAATCAATCAAGTCTCTGTCATTTATCTGTAAGCATTAACTTCTCCTTCTCAAGATCTCTGATGCAGTTTGATGACTGGTGGGTGTGCCAGCTTATAAGCAGGAACCAAGGCTTCAACTGCCTTCCCAGTTCTCTGGGGAAAAGTTCAGGTAAACACATCTCACTCTCCTAGAGCCAATACTAAGCTTAATACTAAGCCTAGACACAATTTACCTCATTACCAGACTCAGAAAAGAGATAAACTCATGAAACAGATTTCTCCTGAGTGTTAAGGTGATGTTGTAATGATGGGGAAGGAACACGTGCTTTAAGGGTCACTTATGTAAAGATAAAAAGCTTAAGATGTGAGGATCTAAGAATGTTTTAGGGTCTAAGAAGATGTTTTACAGTATGTAAATACGAGTTGTAAAGGACTAAAAAAAAAGCTTAAATGCTCATAGTTTTAACATTAATCAATAAAATTCTGATAAGCTATTAATCTAGCTTTGGCAACAGATTCAACGCAATGCCGATCAAAATCCCAACAAAATTCTTCAAAGACCTCGAAAGAACAATACTCAACTTCATTTGGAAAAGCAAAAAACCCAGGATAGCCAAAACAATCCTGGGCAACAAAAGAACATCTGGAGGCATCACAATCCCTGACTTCAAACTCTACTACAGAGCTACAGTACTGAAAACAGCCTTGTACTGACATAAGAACAGACAGGAGGACCAATGGAACTGAATAGAAGACCCGGATATCAGTCCACACATCTTCAATAAAAACTCAAACTAAGACATTTATGCAAAACTCAAAGAATAGAAAGAAGATAACTGTCCTATGGTGTATTTCTCTGCACTCGTATCCCTACTTCCATGAAGTTCTGGAATGCATCATGATATGAAGTCCAATATTAATGCAGTAGTTTTGCCAGCTCTGACTTGAGAATGCTCATAGACTCACTAGGTTATAGTCTATCATATCAAAACCAGATCAGAATACATTTCCACAGATTTCTGAAAAGTCTAAGGAATTATATATGAATTATGAGATGAAAACTATGAGACAGATGTGCAGGATGCATTATTTTGCAAAAGACAGGCTTGCTTAATAAAGAAGTCAATAAAAGCAGATAAAATATTTAAAAAGCCAATCAAATATCCACTTGAAAAGTCATTAACATAAAATAAATAATATGAATGTTATGCTGCCATGCTCATATGAAATATACTGGTGGGAATAAGTATAAATATTAATAGGCTTCACAATATCTGATGTGGTTATTTCTGGAAAACAAAAAACACCATAAAAAGAAATATACAAACAGTAAAATATTATTGCATATGGTAAATATGTTCATATTCACTAAGATTTTGTCCAACTTGGATTTAACAGCCTATAAATTATAAGGCCATGAAATATCTTTCATAGTACATGTCAATTTTATTTTATTATATTCAAAAAACAAATAATACTTCAAAATGGATTAAAATATTTTTCTTATTTCACATTAAAGGCATGATGACTTTTTATGCAATAACTACAGGTTCAAAGACATGACATTTCAGCACAACAGTATTATATATATATGATGCTTTATGAATCAGTGAAAGACATATTTCAAAATTGAAAAGAATAATATTACTATTCTTCATGGCACTGGAAAAATTAACAGGAAACCATAGCATTTGTATAAAGATAAGTTTGATAGAGTGCTCAGAAATACTTATTTGCATTTATTGCCAATAGACACTCAAAAAAACTGTCAAATATATGCATTATAAAAAGGATACTTTCTTCAATAAATGTGGCTGTACAAACTCAAAAGTCACACACACACAAAAGTAGGAACTTTATCCCCATCTCCTACTTTGCACACACACACAAATTTAAATATACTAAACATTTGATCATAGGACTTAAAGAGTTATAACCCAACAGAAGGAAAAACAGGGAAATACTTTAACATATTTTCATATTCAACATATTTATTGATATATGTCAAAAAACAGAAAAAATGAAAGCCCTAGAATGATGTGATTACAGAAAATCAAGTTTCTGGACAAGGAGGGAAAATCCAACACGAAGATCTGACATTGTATTGGAAAACCCTTGCTAACTATTCATTAACATTGAATAACATCAGAAATATATAATGTATTTCAAATCCATGATAATGTAAAATTAAAGAATTCAATTAAATACAGAAATTATGTAAAAATATGTTCAAATAACCAACAAATAGATAATAGCACTTGTTCAAATACATTAGCTGTCAGGTAAATGTACATCAAAACTCTAAGGATATCTCACAAATGCTGTTAGGAATGCAGAAGAAAGAGTGTTGGAGGAATGCAGGTCACAGTAATGACTAGGAAGGCTGGGAATACTGCTCAGTCACAGAGCATGTATCTAACATGTGCAGACATTAATTTAAACCTGCATAAACGAAGGAACTAAGAGTATAGAAATAGATGCCATGATTCCTCACAGCATTAAATTATATATAAAATATAGGGTTCTTTCCCCTTCTGAGTGTTTATAGTAAATTATATCAGTATCAAATACAGAAGTTAAAGTGTCTATCTGAATTTCCAAAGGATACAAAATAGAGAAAGCCCTTTCTGCAAGTGTAGAATATTTTGTCATAGGAGATTATTTCCTTGTTTAAGTTAAAAAATATTAGATATGCCAGGGTTGTGCCCCAGCAGTTGACAGATTCCAGAGAGGAAGTAAGAAGTAGGTGAGGAAAGAAATGAACCAGGACATGGTAGTGGTGAGAATCTCTCAGCCTGATAAACTAGAAGTCAGAATACTTCTTTATTTATACAGAATTCAGTTGTAGAATATTATTTTAAGATGTGTTACTTTTGTTTGTGCTCTGGAAAATTTGCTTAATGATGCAAAGATGTTTTATATTTGTGTGATTAAATAAAATTAACCTGTGGTCAGGAGGTTGAGTCAGCAACTGGCTGATGGGAAGGGGTAGAGAGGAAACAGGTGGTGAAAAACTTTTAAGTCGGGGCTGAGAGAAAGACCTGGCTTTTGGGAGACAAGAACAAGGAGAAGAGGTGAGTTACTTGCTATTCCGTCTCTCTGAATCCACCTCAGAGACTCAATTTAGCAGAATTCTACCTCAACCTCTGAATCTTGAGTTCTTTAGAGGGATAGAGATTTAGAAAAATTCCCTTTATTTATTTATTTATTTATTTGGTTTTTTTGAGACAGGGTTTCTCTGTAGCTTTGGAGCCTGTCCTGGAACTAGCTCTTGTAGACCAGGCTGGTCTCGAACTCACAGAGATCTGCCTGCCTCTGCCTACCGAGTGCTGGGATTAAAGGCTTGCACCACCCGGCGAAAAATCCCCTTTATATAAAGCTTTGAAAGAGTCTGTGCGTGAGAGAACAAAACCCCCTCAGGCTGTAGGCCTTGGTGTCTAATATCGTATCAATAGTAGGCTTGGTGGTTTTTTTTCTTAAATATGACAAGTGAATTAATAGGATGTAGGCTATGGACAGATATAATAGTGAAAAAAAGAAAAATGCTCAGACACAGACAGAGGAATTTAGAGCATAATTTACTATACCATTGCATTGTGAAACTGGAGAGGAGTGCCCTAAGGTTATTGGAACACCAACTTTAATATATTCAGTTGCTGTTCAACAAGAACTACCAGATTGTATGCATCCCCAAGACTACCTAGAAGTTAATTGGGATACTTTAGATACGTTAGACTTAAAGAGATTTAAGGAAGCAATATTTTCATATGGTATGCCTTCATCCTTTGTAAGACAGATATTAAATTCATGGGCAGCTATAACTGGAAGAATTTAGTGTCAGCAATATTAGAAACTGATCCTCAATTATAATAGGGAACTTAGTGAAGAGAGGAAACCAGGGCCTTGGAACAATGAAGTAGGGCTAGAGGTCATGAAATTTCCCAAGACCAAATTATTGGTGATAATCAGTATGCTGATTTTCAAAGACAGTGTATGTTGGGTGATAACACTCTGATTCTGTGTCATATAGAAGCTTTGAATGCTTCAGACAGAATTGAAGAATTAGGTAAGAGGACTGAACCATTTTCTAAAGTTATATAAGTGTTAATTGTTATTGTTGAACAATAACAATATATTAAAGTTAATGTTCTCATAACCTTAGGCCATTCCTCTCCATATTTCTAATGATGTAGGAGCACTGATTTCTAAAGATATGAAAAAATTAAAATTTTAGGCATTTTAATTGTAGCAGACAAGGTCACCTGAAAAGGGAGTGTGAGCAAATTGCTTCTAGAAATAATGTTTATTATAGATAGAAATGGACTGTGCAGAAGGTATGGCAAAAGCTGGCATTGGACTAATGAATGTAGATCAACAAGGGACAGGCAAAGTAACTCTTTGCCATAGGGAGCTACCCTGAGGGGCCTCTTGCAGACCCCTGGAACAAATGTAGTTCAGTCGTTCCCTGTTAGTATCAGGGAAAAGCCTCCACAAAACAATCAAATGATATAATGCCTGTTGTTAAAAAACCATATGACATATTTAGAAAATAAAACAATTATCAGGAGAAGCCATAAAGCAAACATTTTGGCAAGCTTCTGTAAGTGATCTAAGACCAAAGTTAAAAATACAAATAGAGGATATAGAACTTGAGGGTTTGGTAGACACAGGTTCAGATGTAACAAAAATTGCACCAAAATCATAGCATCCATATTGGCCTCTTCAGGGAGTAAATTATTGTGGACCATGGGAGGTCAGCTCCCATGATCTGCTCCAGTGCTACGAAAAAGAAAACCTCAGGATAGCAAATTTAGAAAACTTTTTTATCTGAGGGTAATTAGAAATAAGTTTCTATCTCTCTGGTAAATAATGAAACACAGATGCTTTCTGATGGTAACTTTCTCTTTACTTCATCTGAAAAAAATTTTTTCTAAAAAATCTCTCTCTACCTGTCCACTCCAATGCCCTCTTCTCTTTCTCTACCCTTGATTCTCATCCTTCTTTACATCACTCCCCTCTTCTCACTCACTCTGCTGCCTCTGCTTTTCTCTCTCTCTCTCTCTCTCTCTACTTTTTCCCTTCCTCACACAGTGCAACTCTCTACAAATATGTTATTTTTCTGAGACCCACCATACTCATAACACATGTTAAATTATGTAGTTTCTGTCAGGCTAGGAATTTCACAATGACTGGGCAGTGAGGAAGTGGCCTTGCACATAGCTCTAAGTTGGTGAGGGTTCTCAGACAGTAAATAAACAGTTGGCTGAACTTTGAGTTTGGGGAGTATGTGCAGACTAAATAAAGTTCCTTCAAATCCTGGGCTTGAATTAGCAGAACAATACCCAAGAAAATTATCTCATGTATTTGTCTCTAGGGCAACCAGATATTGTCTCAGGAGGCAACCAGCCTGTTTTGAATCTGCAGAGGATGTGGCTCAATGTGTGAAATGCTGTCTTTTTAGCTGAGAATTCTGTCAATCTCAGTCAAGAAAATATCCTAGTATTATTCCTGTTCATCTTCTGTTCATATTATACAACTTAAGCAGAAAATCATCTTCTGACTATCCACGGCTATATTGTGCCCAACAGTTGGAATATATACATGAGATAAACACACAAGCAGTGAGAATATACCCAGAACTATTCTTAGGGAAGATATGAAGTCCTTAGGGAAGAAAGAAAGTGACTTGAGATAAATTGCAGACAGAAGCAACTGGTTTCCACAGCCAGTGATCCCACAGCCTTACCAGGTGGGACTCTCCACCAGGAAATCATGAGTCTGATGGGTCAACTTGTTAAACACTAGTTGTTACCGATGCACCTTCCCACAGCTCTCTGCAGTAAATGTTCAGCTTTTAGGGACTGGCAGTTTGTCTTAAGTAAACCAAAGTGCAACATGGGTTGAATGTATAAGGCCAGAAGTACAGATGGAAAAATTAAAACAATATGTGGCTAATATAGCTATGAATTTATGGGGACATGATCTATTGCAGCAATAAAAAAAATACAGATTAACATTCTCCCAATCTCAGAAACAAATTATAAAATAAGGAATGCTTCTAAGAGAAATATCAAAAGACACTATTACAGACAGTCACAGACCATTCAAGCTGTACATAAGCAGGTCACAAAAGTTGTTATTTCAAATAAGAGCCCTATCTTTAAAATTATTGACTGACAAACCAGTTTGGGTGGAACAATGGCCTGTGACAACAAAAAATTACAGACCTTAAAACAGCTAGTAGAAGAGGAGTTAAATGTTCAATGTAGTGAAGAACCAACCAGTCTTTGGAAATCTGTATTTATTAAAAAGAAAGCCGGGGAGAATATTAACATATCTAAGAGCCATAAATAAGGAGATTCAGTCAAAGGGCTCTTTACAGTTTTGAATTCCCTTGCCTTCTTTATTCCCTATGGGATGACATATCATAGTGATTGATTTAAAAGGCTGCTTTTTTTTTTTTTTACTATACTATTACAAAAAGAAATTAGAGGAAAAAAAATTGCCTTGACAGTGCCTACTTATAACAGTGCTCACCCTGTTAAGAGATATCAATGGAAGATTCTTCCACAAGGGATGTTGAACACTCTCACCCTGTGCCATTATTTTGTACAACAGCTGTTGGAAATAATTCATGTATAGTTTCCTCAATCTTTAATTTATCATTATATGAACAATATCTTATTAGTTGAGGCATGTATAGATACTTTAGAAAAAATGTTTGGAAAGTGAAATTTGCCTTGCTGGGGATTACAAATTGCTTCTGAAAAATACAAAAAGGAGATTCTATTAATTACATAGAATGTAAAACAGGTTTACAAAAAATCAACCCCAAAAGGTACAGATCAAGACAGATCAATTGTGGACACTTAGTGACTTTCAAAAATTGCTGGCAGTCATTACCTATCTATGGATTACTATCGGAGTAACAACTCAAATACTGAGTAATTTGTTTAAAACCTTAGAAGGTAACAAGGAATTAAATAGTCCAAGAGAATTATCAGCTGAAACTGAGAGAGAATTAGCTTTGGTGGAAAAGAAATTATAGATACATATGTGGATCATCTGGATCCATAACAGATGTCCCAATGTTGCAGAAGGAACTTTGGGTGACTGTCCAAGCAGTCCAATGCAAAGATGTGCTAATGATGCAAGGATATGTTAATTAGCTTGATTAAATAAATTTAACCTGCAGTCAGGAGGTTGAGTCAGTTACTAGCTGACAGGAAGCAGTAGGGAGGAACCAACTGTAGAAAGGTTTTTAAGTGGGGGCAGGGAAAAGGACACCTAGCTTTGTGGGAGACACGCAAAATGTCAGAGGTGAGCTACCTGCGATTCAGCCTCTCTGAGGAGCAGAATTCCACCTCAACCTTTGAAACTTGAGTCCATTAGAGGGACAGATTTAGGTAAGTTCCCTTGGTAGCTTTGAAAGAGTCTGTACCTGAGAGAACAGAATCCCCTCGACTGTGGCCCTTGCAGCTGAAGTGCTGCTGGCAGCGGTGGGGTTGCAGATGCTGAATGGGACAGCAATTGCTTACAGTTTAAAATTGCAACAGTTTAAAAGAAAGACGACAAAATTCAGTAAGCAGGGATAGATTCATGTTCCTAAACAGATCATATCTTTTTTGTTTTCTGACATGTTTAACTTTTTCTCTTGCATATCTAGTGACATAAGATTAGTCATCATTGATGAAGCGTGACAAAACAGAATTAGCTTTTACAATCATTTCCCCTCAAGTTTAGTTATTATTGGTGAAGAGTTATCTTTTATAGTAATTTTTACTTATCAACCATAGTGGCACTGCACAAGCTAATTTCTAAACCATCTCTTTATTTATCATCTTTCAACACCGTTTTTGAACATGAATCTAAGTCCCTGTGTAGAGCAGAGGTAGCCAGCTAATCTAATTTTGTTTCTGTATATGCAACATAACTCTGGGAATTTTATGTAAGCTAGACAAACCCTCCTTAGTTCACACAACTCTCAAGCATCTGTTACAGTAAGTTTAGGTTCAGGTTTGTTGGGTCCTTGGAAAGAAATGAACTCCTACTTGGTTGGTGTGGGATTCTTTCATGCTTTTTACCTTGGGGTACAGGCACTAGGCAGTTCATGGCCACTAAAGCTACCCCAGCCACTGGCTTCCCCATTCCCTGTCTCAAGCCCAAGCCTAACAGGGAAACTGAACCTGGATAGTTAGAAAGAACTCTGGAGTAGAAGGAGCCCCAAGGGAGGGCTGTCACTGTATAACCCTTTCCCCCCTCTAATGGTTCTGGACTTGGATGGAGATGGAGGTGATCATTATTGAGATTGATGAGTTTTCAGTGCATATGGGGTTGAGCTCTAAAGGAGTCCACAGGCCTTGTACAAGTCCCTTCCTGAAGAGAAAAATTACTAATCTATTCGGGAGGGTGACTGTCAGAATACACCAAGGCCCTGACTCGTGTCTCAATTCATTATGTGGCCAAGGATGATCCTAATTCATGATGTTACATCTATTTCCTGAGTTCTGGGATTACTGTTCTGGGAACATGTGTCAATCCTTCCAATCTGACTTCAGTTATGTAGCCTTTGTTTAGGACAGGCTTTAGTGCACAGCAAAGCTAAAAGACAGGCACAGACATAGCACCACGCAGCTCATGATGGTCTTGAACTATATAGCTGAGGATAAGATTGAACTCTGATCCTATCTCTCTCTCCTATTTAGGCAAGACTGGGTGGGGCTCAAACTGAATGCTCGGACTCACTGAATGCTAGGCAAGCACTCTCCCAGCTGAGCTACCTCCTCTCCATTATCCTTGTCCTTTACCACAGAGGCACATCTGTTATAACTCCTGAGCTCACACTACTATATCAAACTCTCTGACTTTGGGCAAATATCTAAAGATATGTATATGGCATTATAGTATATACAGAATAATTTCACCACCCATAAAAAATCATATCCTTTTTCACCTAGGAGAAGGGTCTATAGTTTCTGTATATTTTTTGGCTAGTTTGTTGGTACTAAGCAGTATTAAGACTGGTTTTGTAGGGGCTAGAGAGATGGCTCAGAGATTAAGATCACTGACTAATCTTCCAAAGGTCCTGAGTTCAATTCCCAGCAACCACATGGTGGCTCACAACCATCTGTAATGAGATCTGATGCCCTCTTCTGGCCTGCAGGCACACATGGAAGCAGAACACTGTATACATTAAAAAACATTTTTTTTTAAAACAACTGACTTTGTAAAATGGGTTGGGAACTCTCCCTCCTCCCCTCCCTTCCTTCTTCTTCTCCCACATGTCATAAATCCCAGATTGGCTTTAAACTAACAAATAGCCTCAAGTGGGTTTGAACTTCTGATATTCCTGTCTCCATTTCTCAAATGCTGAGAAAATGACTTGCTCTCTCATACCTGATTTATGTGAAGCAAAGGGTGAAACTCAGGGCTTCCTGCATGCTAGGCAATCACTTTACCATTCTATCGATCCCAAACTGGGAATTATTGCTAACTTTTGAAAGAGATTATGGAGAATTTGTGTAACTTCATTTTAAAAGATTTGCTAGAATTTACCAGTTAATTTATTTGGGCTTAGTATTGTTTTGATAGGTATAAGTCAATTCACATTTTAAAAGATTTTTATTATTTTCCAGTTTGTGCATGTGTGCCTGTGTGTGGATATGTGCACACGAGTACATGTGCTTGTGGAGGTCAGAGGTGTAGGATTCCCTGGAGTTAGAATTACAGATGGTTGTGAGCCACCTGACTTGGTTAGTGGGACCCAATCTTGGTTCTTATGCTGGACCATCTCTCCATCTCACTCACATAAAAATTATATGTGTGTGTATATAATAAAATATGCTACCTATAACATGTTATATACCTATAACATGATATTTATATTGTTTTATGTATGGGCATGTGTGGAGGTCAATGGACAACCTCAGGCATTGGTCCTTACCTTTTTACTTTGATTTGAAGTGGATTCTATTATTTCTAGCTGGTGCTTAAGTTTGTCTCTCTTGCCTCAAGGTTTCTATGGATTCTCCTGTCTTTGGCTTACGTCTTATGTAGGAACACTGGGGCTATAAATTCACAACACTGCACTTGGATTTACATAGGTTCTGGAGAGCGAAATTTGAGTCCTTAAGATTTCGTGGCAAGTACTTTTACCTACTAATCCAACTCCACAGCTTCAGAGTTAGTTCTTGTGTATTTTATGGCAAATTACATTTTTCAAAGTGCTTCACTTGACTTGGCAGTTGTTAATATGTGAGCATGGAGTTGTTCACAGTATTCTGTTATACTTAGAGAATGTCTGTGTGCTGTCAGGTGTGGCAATGACCCCCGTAATCTGAGCACTTGGGTGGAGGCAGGAGAACTGCAATGAGTCAGGGCCAGCATGGGCTACACAGAGTCCAAGGCCACACCGGTACCAGCGAGTGCCCTACACCTCTCAGAATCAAGAAGAAGCATTGCAGCAAGCATGGGAACAAGCTAAGGGGTTCTGAGGGTGAAGAAAGGAATCAACTCACATGTGCATTGTTCTCATAACGTCTCTTTATTCTTTCCTTCTCCTCTCTTCTCAGTGTTTTCACTTTATATACACAACCAGACACATTTAGTGATTTTCTGACAGTTATATGGATATCAGGCATGTATTTCTCAGAGGAAAAAAACATATAAGAACTAACAAAGCAGGTGCCTGTAACCTTACTTTATGTCTCAGAGGGGACATGACTGTGAGACCCTCTGGCATAACTTTTTGTGTTTGTTTTTGTTTGTTTGTTTGCTTGTTTATGGGAGCCTGGCCTGGAACAAGCTCTTGTAGACCAGGCTGGCCTCAAACTCACAGAGATTTGTTTGGGTCTGCCTCCCAAGTGCTGGGATTAAAGGCCTGTGCCACCACAGCCCGGCTTCTCGGGCATAATTTAAGAGACCAAAAGGGTCAATAGAGTAAGGGGCTGTGTTTTCTAAGAGGGGTAAAGGACATTTGTGTGTTAAACTACATTTGTGTGACTAGTTAAGCTAGAAGTTTGTAGTCGGTAAATATAGAAAAATGAAAGAAAATGCAGCAGTGCTGTGCACTCCCTAAGCACTTTCTTCCACTTTTTCCATGGCTGGGAACACCAAGTTGTGGTAACCATGGCAACCTGCATAAGCTGCAAAAGGAAAATAGATGGCATTTAATCCACATTGCCATTTTCTCCCAGTGTTAGCTGATTAAAGGGAACCTCTCAACTCTAGAGACAACATCTAAAGTAGTTAGACCAAAAAAAAAAAAAAATCTATGGCTATGTAGTGTAAAATCCAGAGCCCGACACTTTCAGCCTCTGGACCAAGCTCAGGAGAGCTTGTTCCCATTGACGCCCAGTAAAAAGGATTTCCTTTCTCTGGGGACTTTTTGAGAATTCAAGTCACCCAGTATATATTCTAAATACCAAGATTATACATCCAAATGAAATGTCATCCTCCTAACTTTCCACAGATATATGTGCCAGTAGATGAAGTATTTTCATGAGATTAGCACACATGGGATTAGCAGTAGAAACACGCACAGCTATTCTTAGGGGAGAAATGAACCTTAGGAAAGAGATGAAGTGAATCATGCGAACAGTTACAGACAGGAGCAGCCGTTCTCCAAAGCCTTGCCAGGAGGTGCTCCCGAGCAGAGTCACTCATCCGGTGAGTCAAATACTAGTTGCCCTGCTGTGTCTCTGCTGGCCCTGATAACTGTATAATGTTCAAATCAGAGTGAATCTCTTCAAATATTTATGGCAAAACCAAGAAAGTTTCAATCTACTTTTGTGTGTTATAGTTTATCTCTATCTGCAATGTAAAGAGGAGCAATAGTTTTAGAACCTACTGTCTATAATATTACTTGGCACAAAGGAAATGAATGGATATGGTTTGGATCTGCACTGATAGAGATTGATCTCAGACTGGGTGTGAGATTTGAAAGTTTATAGATAAGTATTTTTCTATAGCAGTATGAAAGAGCATGCATCATACCCTGTTCAAAGTCATCATTATCACCGAGAGACATGTATGCTCGAGCCCTTTTGTGGGTTTAGTTTTGGGTGGGGTTTGCTGCGTGTCCCAAGCAGGCCTTGAACTGTGACCAGGCTCTCCTGCTGTGAGTACAGGCACGCATCATCACGCCTGCTACTGGCAAACTTCTTCCCTAGGTCATATTTGATCATATATTAATTATAATTCATGCTACTTTGAACTACAATAGAATTGAATATGTGATTTCTCACCTACCCTAGTGTCTAAATCTCATTTATCACTGCCAACATGTGGAAAAATGCCAAGTGAATAAAGTGGTTTTGAAAAACTGATTTCTAGTTCCCATGAAATGAGTAATTCTTCATTTCCAGATGTTTTGGCTAGTGATGTGCTATTACTGGTATGCTAGCCTAGTTTTAAATTCTAGATACTAGAAGTTTCTAATCCATTACCAATTCTTAATTAGTATGGAGTGATAAGTGTAACATGGACCACAGGTCAACAGCTATCTGCTTATATATGGATTAGATACTGAACTGGATATTTTAAAAGAAATGTAACAACAAATAAGCAAATGTAGTAAAGACTGTATGGGGCTCACAAAGACAAATTATTCACTGTCTGACCCTTTAAAGACTTCTAACTCTAAACAAACCATGGAAAAATGGACACAGTAATTCAGACATACAATTAGCTATTCTTTATTTTGATAATTCCACCCTTAGATATTTGAATAGTAGTATCTCTTTTAGTCTACCATCTTAACAGTTCTTATCCCTTCCACAATACAGTGGTACTGTGTGTACTGAATGTGATATTCCTCCTTCAGTTATTAGCATAATTAGCCTTGTTAGTAAGGAGTGTCCTTTAACCATCCCTCACACACAGGATCTCTCTGGATAGCTTTGGTTGTCCTGGGACTCTCTTTGTAGAGCAGCCTAGACTCAAACTCAAGAGATCCACCTGCCTCTGTCTCCAAAGTACCAGGACTAAGGGCGTGGGCCTTTATTGCCCAGAAGTGTCCTTATTTTAAATTCACAACTCACATAGTTTCTTTTATATAAAGCCAGTTTTCAATTATTCATGAATGTGACATTACTGAGACATATTTAATGATTACCTTTTATTATTGAGAACACTGCTATAATTATGTGCTTGCTTAAGCTAAATATATAATTTTACATAGAAACAGTACAAATTAATAAAAGCACTTTAATTGGTACCACAGTGTTAACAGATCCCAAAGCAAACTACTCCAGATTTTGTGAGACACCCAGAAAACTGCTGCAGAAACAAATGGCCAGATTAACTGGGAATCTACCAAAAGTAATTCATTACTTATGGGGGGACTTTGAAGATGATTAACTGATAAGACATAAACCTTTTTTTGCCATTCAGAAGTAGCCATCTAAGACATTAATATATAACTTGTGGATTAAGACATTAAGAAAGTTTGTTAAAATTAGAAAAAACAGTGACTGATTAAAGCAGACAAAATAAGCCTGGTGGGTTTCTTTGGGGATCTAGGAAAAGAGCTGGAATTAAGGTTCTAGTAGTGTTTAACCAACACAACTTTTAAGGAAGGGAAAGGCTGTATTTAGTAGCCATAATTACTGTTTTCCAAAATGCTACAGACTGGGACATAAATATGGATTTCTTAGTCTTGGGCACAACTTCAATGAGTTAGCAGCTGGTCTGTGGCGATAATGGACAAAGCATGAGCCTGTCTGGGATCATTCACCCTTCGTTCCCTCATTTCACGCTCACTCAGAAATTTCTTAATTGGAAGGGGTAACTACTAAACTATATACGTTAGAAGCTGCAGTTTATTTCTGACTTTAGAAATACAAATTTAATCTTTCTTTTTTTTTTGAGACAAGTTTTCTCATTCTGTAGTCCAGCCTAGTCTGAACTCACTATGTCACCCATGTTGACCTCAAGCTCACAGCCTGCCTTCTTTCTGCCTTGGCCTCTCAAATGCTGAGAATTGAACTGGGGGCTTCTGAGAGGCACAGATGCAGTACTGCTCATTGCTCAGGCACTGCTAACCCTAGGCTTGAACTGCCTCTCTCACTTTCCACTGAGTTTTAGTTAATTCTCTAACCAAGCATATAAGGTAGTTTTCAAAGCTAAGAAGACAACCAAATTGGAGAGATAAATAATTGGTTTCTTTCCCTTTAGCAAGTGTGTGCTGAAACAGTAGATGGAAAGAATGCACAGAAAGGCATGGAGACAAAGGGCCATGAGTAAGTCAGAGGAAGGATGGAATCTATGAGTAAGTGTAGGGTAAAAGGGCTAACTGAAATGTGGAATCAACAAATCCCTGAGCAGGAAACCAACCAATCCCTGAGCACTGCGACTCTGAACCAAGAGCCAGGGAAAGAAGCACATTTAGCCCTGAATCCAGAACCTAAGAAACATACTTTGTCCCTAGAATCAGAGTCAGTGAAAGAAATATGCCCTGGGCCTAGGATTAGAGCCAAAAGGCTTAAAAGGACCGGGGAGGGGGGGGTTACAGGACGGGACACAATTTGGCCCTGAAATCAGAATCATCTCTGCCCCTGGCCAAACTAACCGATCCCTGAGCCGAAAAACTTCTCCCAGGGAAAACTCCATCTCTAATAAGCCCTATACAAGCCCCTCTGCCTGTTCAGTTGGGGTCTGTCCTTGACCACCCTGGCAGGGGCAGCCACGCTCCTGGACTCCTTCCCAAATCAATGTCTTTCTTCTCAAAAGAGACCTGGGTGAAGATTGCCATTTACTGGCACAGAATAGAAGAACCTAGCTGGGACATGCCTTAGGGACCTGAGCAAAACCCTGCTGAGATGCTCCCTTAGGGGTGCTGAGCAAGGCTGAGCAGAACAGGAAAACCTGGTTGGGATGTTGCCTTAGGAAGACAGAGCAAGGCTGAAGAGAGAAAGTAACTTTTCCAGAGCCAGAGGAGATTGCTACATTTCTTCAGGGGCTTCATCTTTAGCAGAGTGTTAGCAGAAGTAACATCTTGGGCCACTGAAGAAGAAAAATATCTCTGCTAGGACATTTCCTTAGGGAAACAGAGCAGATCTCAGCCCTAGTGGCTTGCCAGTAGAGGAGCGGGATGGCTATATCCTGCGGGGAGATCATCCCCCACTGCACCCCAACTTCTGGCAGTCTGGCTTCCGGACAAGCCAGGATACCTTTCCCTCTGGGGCTGAACTGTCCTATTGCGGGTCCAGCCTCCAGAGCTCTCCTGCTGTGGCTCTAAGCATAGCCTGGCTTCCCGATAAGTCAGGATATATTTGCAGCTCCACAACTGTAACACTCACACTTGCGTGCAGGAAGCACAACTGTGGGAGAGGCAGAGCCGCTGATATGCATGGGGAAGATCAGCGGCCATGGCTGCCGAGACTAGCAAACCGGCCGGTATGGCGGCTGCTCACATGAGGCCTGCTGTTACCTCACTATCAGCCTGGTCTACATTACTGCAATGTGGACCCTTACAATAGGGTTCCCTTGTTTGACATAGACTGAAGCTTTCTGTCATTTTAAAATGGGTAACTGATGCTTGGTGGTGGCATGAGTCCATAATCTGAGCACTCTATAGGCAGAGGCTGGAGCGTGAGTTTGTGGCCAGCCTAGCAAAGCCTGTCTGTGAGACCTTTCTAAACATCCTAGGGCTGGAATTGTAGCTCCGAAGTAGAATCCTTGCCATGTAAAGTGCAAGTAGGGGGTTCACTCCCTAGCATGGGAGGGAAAAGAAAGGTAGCTTGATTATATGATTATACTGTCTTCCACATAACTGATCTCGATTAGCCCGATCAGTGTGTGTAAAGAGAAGGCTGGGATCACAATTCCCGCACTCAACTTGTTTTGGGTTTTTTTTTTCCCTCCCCAAGACAGGATTTCTCTGTTTCACTCTGGTTGTCCTGGGACTTGGGGACTAAGGGCATGTGGCACCACCACCCAGCTTCAACTCACTTTTAATAAACCTCTGGAGGTCTTTGAAGAAATTAATTTTCAAGGACTTAATGAATTAGAATATTATAGAAAATCTGATTTTGAGTCTTTTTTTTTTCTTTTTGATTTTTTGAGACAGAGTTCCTCTATAGCTTTGGAGCCTATCCTGGAATTAGGTATTATAGACCAGACTGGCCTCGAACTCAAAGAGATCCGCCTGCCTCTGCCTCCCAAGTGCTGGGATTAAAGGCGTGCACCACCACCACCCTGATTTTGAGTCTTGAAGGACTGCAAGTTAAACCTCACATTTATTTTTGGAAAACCATGTTGAAGTAGAGTAATCAATAATGCCACTCTTTTTCTTTTTGTATTATTTGTTGAAACATAATTTTCAGAATTTCCAAAAGTATTTTCTTCACATTTTCCCATCACTTTCTTCCAGGCAGGGTTTCACTATATGTCAGGCTGACCTCTAATTCACAATGTAGCTAACGTTGACCTTAAATTCCTAATCCTCCTTTCTCCACTTCCCACATTCTGGGAAATCAGGTGCGCTCTCCAACCCTTTTAATTTTATAATTTTATTTTAAAAGTTATTTCCACATAGGGTCTCATCAAGTTGAGCATACTGGTCTAGAACTTACAATCTTCCTGCCTAATCCTCCCAAGTAGCTAATACAGAAGGCATATACTGGTATATCTGGCTCCAGAAAGTATGAACTGTTTTTATTTTTTATGAAAGACTCAACAGAATATTGTATAAATAAGTAGGAGCACATGCTACTTTTCATCCTTTTTATTCTCATGTAAATTAAAACATTATGGTCTAGGGAGATGGCTCAGTGGGTTAAGTGCTGTCCACACAAGAATGAGTACCCAAGTTTGGACTCCTGGAATCCACTAAAGCTGGATGCACAAATGCAAACCTAGGATCTCAGCATCCTATGGATGGAATGAGAGGTGGAGACTGAAAACCTGAGGGACAGAGTTGCCCTCTAACCCCTTATGTGCATGTGACTCACATGGTTCCTATGAACATGGACAGACACCCACATACACAAGATATTAAAAATATTACAAGATAGGGCTGGAGAGATGGCTCAGAGGTTAAGAGAACTGACTACTGTTCTGGAGGTCCTGAGTTCAATTCCCAGAAACCACAGGATGGCTCACACCCATTATAATGAGATCTGAGATCCAGTGCTCAGAACACTATATACATAATAAATAAATTTTAAAAAAATTACAAGATAAATTCCTGAGTCCCTTGTAATTTGTTCCTGTGAAGGTGTAGATTTAGGATAATTTCAAGGCAAATTCAATATGCTGATTAGAAACATAAAATCCAATATTCACCAAAGGTACATCTTTAGGGAAGGGATTAATACAGACATTGCAAGACCTTTGCCTTATACCATCCAAATTAGTTTAAAACAAATATGAATGAGAACAAAAAATATATTTAGTGAGAACTACAGCTTAAAATATTAAATATTTTTAGCTGTATTTACAAACAGCATTAGGTATAAATATATTGTCTTCATTTTCTCTTGGTATGTTCAAAATCTTTGATGTTTGATTTTCTGTCAAACTTTTAAAATTATTTGAAATTTTACCTAACAATCTCAATTCCCACTCCCTACCTCCTGTCCCCTCCAACTGCCTCCATTCCTTCCCTTCCCTCCCATGGGGAGTCAACAAAGTCTAGCACATTGCTTTGAGGCAGGATCAAGGGCCTCCCCACTAAATCAAGACTGAGCAAGGTGTCCCTCCAAAGAGAATGGGCTCCAAAAAGCCAGTTCAAGCAGTAGGGATAAATCCTGGCCCCACTGCCAGTGGTCCCACAGATTGTCCCAGCCACCCAACTATCACCCATATTCAGAGGGCCTAGTTTGGTCCTATTTTGGTTCACCCCCGTCAGTCTGGAATCAGTGAGTTCCCGTTATCTCAGGTAAGCTGTTTCATTGGGTATCCCCCTCATGGTCTTGACCCCTTTGCTCATATTATTGATCCTCCCTCTCTTCAGCTGGACTTTGGGAGCTCAGACCTTCTTGATTCCATTGTATTAAGGAGAAAGTTGTTCTCAGAATGTTTACTACACATATTAATAATGATCTATTTCCAAAGCTACAGAGAAACCCTGTTTCAAAAAAACAAAAAACAAGCAAAAAGATTATTTTCTCCTGCTTCAACTGTGTTGGATTGTTCAGGGCTTGCTGCTGTAGAATAGGTAGACTCTAGTGATGCCATATTGCATTTTCTATTATTGGTTGTGTTCTTTATTTATTTACTTAGGTTTAGTTATTTCATGTAAATAAAGATAAGTATAAAATCTAGAAGGGTTACATTATCATTTAAATTCTTAGTGCGAGTGTTACAGCTCTGGAGGGAAAGTACCTGACTGTTGAGGACAGGCTGTACCTACAGCTGTGAAAAGAAGCTATCCTTGTTCAAACCTCAGGTTGTCAAAAAAAAAAAAAAAGAAAGAAAGAAAGAAAAAGAAAAGTTATCCTTGATATCTACAGCTATGAGGAGAAAGGTGTTATGACTGTTGGGAAGTCAGGCTATATCTGACAATGTAGAGGGAAGGTATCTTGGATACCTACGGTTCTGAAGAGAATGGTACTCTGACTATGGGAGTCAGGCTATAAATACAGCATTGAAAGGAAGGTATGTTGAATACCTAAAGCTGAGAGGAGAAAGGAATACTGACTGTCAGGAATTCAGGCCATACCCGAAGCTGTGTTCTAGTAGGGGACGGTCTCCAGTGGATGTAGCAATCCTGCTTCTCTGCAAAACAGAGCCATTACAGCTGGGCTCTTGTCCACTCTGTTTCCCCGCAGAGATGTCCATTGCTACTCTGCTCTAGTCTCCTAAGGGTTTTTCCTAGCAGGGGTGTCTATTGCTTCTCTGCTCTGTTACAATATTGAGTTTCGCAGCAGAGATGTCCATTTTTCTCAGCTATGGACCAAGTTTTTACTTCTCTGCTTCACTCATCTAAAGGGAAAACACCTACAGAAATATAGCAGTCTGCTCTGGTTCTACAAAAAATTTGCTACTTCTGCTCCAAACCCATAATGTAATTTCCCAGCAGAAGTGTCCCTTGCTTCTCTGCTCTGCTCAACTAGAAATTTCCCAGAAGAGATTCTGCTCTGCTCCAGCAAAAAAAAGTCTTCACCCAAAAATCATTCAAGAGATTTATTTGGGAGGAAGAAATCCAGGATAGTAGATGCCTCTGCCAAAACAGAAACGGGTAGCTGGCAGCTGAATAGGCAAAGGGCATATATTGGGCTTCTTACGGGCAGGGTTTTTCAGGGAGATTTTCAGGGTGGGAACTAACTGGTCAGATTTCAATCCCTAAGCTTGACAAGCTCAGAGATTGGCTGGAATTTGTGCTCAGTGATTGTTTGCTTCTGTGCTCAAGGATTTGTTAGTTTTCCTGCTCAGAGATTGGTTGGTTTCATGCTCAGTTGGTCAGGGATGGAGTGTGTTTCTTTGACTCTGGTTTCAGGGTCAGAGTGTGTTTCTTTGACTGGCCCTTTTACCCCACACAAATGGCTTCATAAACTCAATTTTTACATTTGTTTGCAAGGGAAACAATGTAAAATTGGACATCATGAAGGTTGAACAGATTGTTGACACTGTCAATATTTTTTCTACAAAATATTCTTGTGTAACTGAATGCAAGTGTGTTGAATAAAGATCTTACCAAATACTTTATAATAATAAGCCCTTGGTAGTTTTACAGGTATTCAAAGACTATTGTAAGATGCAAAGACTTCAACAGACTGACTGCACACAAAAAGTTTTACTCCTATATACAGCACAAAGCTTTATCACACCAACTATATTTTTAGGATTCCCTGTAGTATGACTTCTCACATGATTTTGAAGACTACTGACACATATAAAAGCTTTAACACACTGATTACATTCATTGAGTTTCTCTCCTGTATATGTTCTTGAATGAGTTTGAAGATTACTGGGATGTGCAAAGGATTTACCACATTGTTTACAATCATAGGTTTTCTCTCCAGTATGTTGTTTTATTTGTTTAGGGATGAGTGTGTTGTACAAAGGCTTTATCACATTGATTACAGTCATAGTTTGTCTCCTGCATGTCTTCTTTCATGCTTTTTAAAATACCTATGACATGAAAAGGCTTTACTACATTGATTACATTTGTAGGGTTTCTCTCCAGTATGAGTTCTTCTATGTGTTCGGAGATGACTATGGTCTGAAAAGGCTTTCCCACATTGATTGCATTCATAGGGTTTCTCTCCAGTATGTGTTCTTTTATGTATTTGAAGAGTAGTTTGTTGTGCAAAGGCTTTACCACATTGACTGCATTCATAGGGTTTCTCTCCAGTATGTGTTCTTTTATGTATTTGAAGAGTAATTTGTTGTGCAAAGGCTTTCCCACATTGATTGCATTCATAGGGTTTCTCTCCAGTATGTGTTCTTTTATGTGCATGAAGATGACTGGGGTGAGAAAAGGCTTTACCACATTGATTGCATTCATAGGGTTTCTCTCCAGTATGTGTTCTTTTATGTGCATGAAGATTACCATGACGTGCAAATGCTTTACCACAGTGATTGCATTCATAGGGTTTCTCTCCAGTATGTGTTCTTTTATGTATTTGAAGATTTCTATGACGTGCAAAGGCTTTACCACATTGATTACATTCATAGGGTTTCTCTCCAGTATGTGTTCTTTTATGCATTTGAAGATTTCTATCATGTGCAAAGGCTTTGCCACATTGGCTAGATTTATAGGGTGTCTCTCCAGCATGATTTCTTTCATGCCTTTGAAGATGACTGTCATATGCAAAGGCTTTAACACATTGAGTATATACAGAAGGTTTCTCTCCAGTATGACTTCTTTCAAGCCTGCAAGGATAATTAGCATAGGTAAAACCGTTACCACATTCAATACACTGTTGAATCAATACATCTTATGAATAAATTTTATAATTTGGTACAATTATAAAGATAAAATCTTAAGATTTTATCACTGTGTTTATATTCACGTTGTTCCCCTTTATTAAGGGCTGTTTTGCATCTTTGAAGATACCTGTAATGGTAAGATCCTTTATTATGTGGTTCACATACACAAAATATTCTATATGAGACTTTACACATATTTCAAGAGAACTGAAAAAACTGAGAGCTTCACCACTCTTATTGCATCTATAAATCATCCTATACTCTATTTATTAAATCAACTAGGACAAACAGAAGTCTATACGCAGTCCTAGTACTCATAGTGTGAGTTTGCTGATGTGTTAACAATGAAGCTGGGAAACCAAATACTTGTATACTTGAATCAAATTCAAGAAGTATACTCAATGTGGGGACTGCTACATATCTTCTAATTGCTCTCAGAGAGAAGAATGTTATGCCTGCCCATATCCCTAAGCTCATATGACTTGAATCCAGAGTGACATATGAAGAATAACAAATAAAAGGTTTCCATATTGAATTCACAGTTTGACTTTCTGTTCCTCATGTGGTATAGGGATTAAGATTTCTCAGTAACAACTGCAGCTCTGACTGTACACAGCACAGGAACGAGTACATGAGTAACACCAGCTTTACTATGGGCTGTGTGCTTATTAGAAAGTCTAATTAGAAATTATAATAAAATATTATATTTTGTAGATATACTTATCACCTCTTCAACATGTAAACCTTTTGTAATATGAGTAGTATGAAACTAAATAGATTGGCAGTTCTACAGCATAGCTCTTGTAGAGCTATAATTCAAATGGTAATATATGTTAAGGCATTGTTTCCTTGTCTTATTTTATTTATTTATTATGTATACAGTGTTCTGCCTGCATGTATGCCTGCAGGCCAGAAGAGGGCACCAGATCTCATTACAGAAGGTTGTGAGCCACCATGTGGTTGCTGGGAATTGAACTCAGGACCTCTGGAAGAACATTCAGTGCTCTTAACCTCTAAGCCATCTCTCCAGCCTTCCTTGTCTTCTTTCTTAAAAGAATGCCTTGCAAATACAATTCACCTACCTGAAAAAATTGAGGTACATGGTTTTGTGAAAATTTAATAATCTTCAATGCACATGAAGCTATGTTTATTTACACTGTTGCTTCTGTTTACAACTTCCAGGACATATTACAATTTCTTCAGAGGCACATTTGTATCAGCTTACACATGATAATTACCTTCCAAGTCTTTGAGAACTTTGACAATGTTCCTCAATATTATGGTCTTCCCAACTGTATCCTAAAATATAGTACCAGAAAATGTATGGTATATTATTGAAAACTGTGCAAACTTTAAGTTACTATCTTCAGTGAACCTTAGAATCATGCCTGATTTACTCACCTCACTCTTCCTTCTCAATCAAACTGCAGGAGAGCAGCAAAAATCAAGTAACAGTTCTCCCCTTATTTTATTTTTTTGTTTGAGTTTATTTTTATTTTAAGATATGGTCTTAACACGTGGTCATATCCCAGGCTGACCTCAAACTCACTATATAGTTCAAGATAGCCTCCAACTTGTAGTTTATCCCCACACCTTTCCTATAGCATGTGCTTGTTTTTTTTATTTATTTATTATGTATATAGTCTTCTGGGCACCAGATCTCATTATAGATGGGTGTGAGCCATCATGTGGTTGCTGGGAATTGAACTCAGGACCTCCGGAACAGCAGTCAGTTCTCTCTGAGCCATCTCTCCAGCCCATCTCCCCTATTTTAAAACATCAAGGAAAATCCAGTCTTACCTATGGTAGTGAGGTTCCTGTAGGTCTCCAGCATTACATCTTTGTAGAGATTCTTCTGGAAAGGATCCAGCAAAATCCACTCTTCCCAAGTAAAGTCAACATGCACATCATCATAGGTCACTGCATTCTGAAATATCCCATACATGTGTACAACAGAAAGCATGACACTGACAACCTTGTAAATATATACTTCTGACAGTATAGTCATATAATTGTGGTGTTCCTCATACTTATTCCATGATATAGACTTTAAAAGGAAACTGAATAGGAGGTTCACCTTTGTCACTGTAAGAGAAATGACTATAAAAAATGGAAAGAGAGAAAGAAAGAGATCAACAAAAGGAAACAAACCAACAGTTCAGAGTACACATGAATAAAAGTGTACAATTTCTAACTACAAAATAGAAAAATAACATGGGCAAGCTGAGTGTATTGGCTCACACCATTAACCGCTGTACTCAGAAGTTCCAGAAGTGAATACCAACCTAGTGTATGCAGTCAGTTCCAGGACAGTCAGAAGTACATATTAAGACCCTGCCTCTAGGGGGAGAGATAGCCCAGTAGTTAAGAACACTGACTACTCTTCAAGAGGTCCTGAGTTCAAATCTCAGTAACCACATGGTGGTTCACAACAATTCATAGTGGGTTCGAGTGCCCTCTTCTGGCTTGCAGAGATACATGCAGACAGAACACTGTATACATAATAAACAAATCTTAAAAATAAAGACCGCGTCAGGCAGTAGTGACATACACCTTTATTTAATCCCAGCACTTGGGAGGCAGAGGCAGGCAGATCTCTGTAAGTTTGAGGCCAACCTGTTCTGCAACAGCTAGTTTCAGGATAGGCTCCAAAGTTACAGAGAAACCCTGTCTTGAAAAACCAATGAATAATAAATAAATGACAAGCAAATAAATAAAGACCCTATCTCCCATGCAAAAATCAATCAAACAAACCAACAAAAATAACAAAGATTTTTAGTGATGTTTTTATAAAGAATTATATATTCACTCCAGTTCTGTATTCACCTTCCAGAAACCTGAACTGCCCCAAATTAAACTGTAACATCAATAAGATTTTATTAAAAGGCACTGCATGTTGTGGAGGCGCAAAAAGGTAAGCCTATTTCCACCTTGTCTGATGGTCAGAGAGTTTGGAGGTTGTTCAAAATGGTTGACAAGTGTAGCTACAAGTCCCGACTCAGGATGTGTTTACTTGGTTCTTTTGACATTAAGATGGCTCATAAACAAGTAGATCCATTCCATCCTCACAGACGGTCAGGATGTGCAAGTGTGCACTTCTGCTCCTTCTTCTGCAATATGAGGTCACCTGGGAAGTGGCTGCCTTCAGGACACTTGGTCCAGGGTAGCTTCACTGCCTAAACAACAGAATGCTAATGACTTAGTGTCCCAAAGTGTTGAAGCAATTCATTGCTCAAGTTGTCATTTATATCATGTTTAAAAAGTCTTTTGTTGCCTTATGGAAAATGAAACATGATGGTTTCAGTATTCATGAGAACACCCTCCGGGGACTTTTCTATGGTTTCTGTTTTATTATTTTTGGTTTTTCGAGACAGGGTTTCTCTGTAGCTTTGGAGCAGGCTGGACTCTTAACTCACAGAGATCCGCCTGCCTCTGCCTCCCGAGTGCTGGGATTAAAGGCACGCGCCACCACCGCCTGGCTTGTTTTATTATTTTTTACAAGTCTTAGTATTCTTTACTTATATTTCTAAATATTTCTTATATTTCTAAATCCCCAGGCCTCTACTCTGGCAAGAAGTGGTTTTGTCAAGGCTTGCCCCTGACAGCACGTTTAAACAGTTACAAATGGACAGATGAAAACATTAGCATAAATAACACAATGCAGAAGAGAACACTCAGTAGTAGAGAGTTCTTGCTGGTCTTGCATATAGATGGGCTCAACTGCCAATACTTACTTGGGGGATCACAACTATCCATCATTCCATGTTGCAATAAGGACGCTTGTTTGTTCCTGGCTGCTTAGCCCCAAAATAATCACACAGAAACTGTATTAACTAAAACACTGGTTGGCCCATTAGCCCTAGCTTCTTATTGGCTAAGTCTTACATATTAATTTAACCCATCTCCATTAATCTGTACATCACCACGAGGTTGTGGCTACCAGCAGAGTCTCAGCATATCTGTCTCCAGCAGCTCCATAGCTTCTCCTTGACTCCGCCTCCTTCTTCCAACATTCAGTTTAGTTTTCCCTGCCTACCTAAGTTCTGCCCTGCTATAGATCCAAAGCAGTTTCTTTACCACATCACCTCCCCTTTTCTGTTTAAATAAAAAGAAAGGTTTTAATTTTAACATAGAAAAATTACATACAACAAAACAGGTATCAAGCAAGAATTACAGTTACAATATTTATATCTACTTTATCTTTTATCATATCTAAGGAAAACTATAGTAATAGCTATCTATTCTTCAATTCCATCAAAGACTCCAGAAGGATACAATATTACCTAAGTAAACAGGAAGTACATTGTAAGCAATTTCCAAAAGTCTAGAATTGACAGAGACATCTCACTGCCTGGACAGTCACCCAAAGTTCTTTTGTGCCGTTGGGGCATCCATCTTCAGCCCACAGGCCCATAGTGTCCAGCAGACTTTTCCATGAAGCAGGAAATTTCAAAGACAGTTCCACCTATATTGGCAGTTTGTCAGTCACTTTCTTCTGTGTCCTGCAGAATGTACAGCATACCATCAAGCAGTCCAAGCAAAAGCAGTTTCTTGCCCAAATGGCGAGTAAACTCCTTAAGGGCCTTCTTCGATGCCCATCCTCCTCTTGAAGCCATTGGTGTTGCCAGGAACAGATGTTTCTCACTGTCATGAAAAGTCCTAAGTTCTTAAAACATTTTAAATGCCATATTCTGTAGTCTTTGAAAGGTTTGAAGAATACCTATCTGAAATACATCTCTGTACATGACTACAAGCTTGACTATTATAGATGGGTATCTATTAACCTGTATTTCTTAATTATACATTACATTTTTAAATGACCTTCACAAACATAATACCTTAATCAAGATCAAAAATACATATGCACAGTATAACAAAATTGACCAAGATCCATACCCATGTAAATCTCTATAGCATATCCCCCTTTAAATATAAATAATATTTGGGAATTTGGGCATAGTACTCTCCAAACTGCTTCCTGCTATTTATTGGGTGAAGTAATCTTTTTTTTTGTTTGTTTAAATAAATAAATCTTTATTTATTTATTTGGTTTTTTTGAGACAGGGTTTCTCTGTGGCTTTGGAGCCTGTCCTGGAACTAGCTCTGTAGACCAGGCTGGCCTCAAACTCACAGAGATCCACCTCCTGACCACCGCCCGGCTCATACAGAAAATAAATAAATAAATAAATAAATCTTTAAAAGAGCCTAAATAAATAAATATTACATGTTTTGTTTGAGTTTTATTTAGATTTTATTTTATGTATGTGAGTATTTTGCCTGCCTGTACGTTTGCACCATGTACTTCCTAGCACTCTTGGAAGTCAGAGGAGGGCCACAGATTCCCTGGAACTGGAGTTACAGATGGTTGTGAAGACCACGTGGGTGCTAGGACTCAAACCTGAATCTCCTGCAAAAGTAGTCAGTGCTTTTTTTGATTGTTTGTTTTTTGGAGCCAGAGTTTCTCTGCGTTGCTTTGGAGCCCATCCTGGAACTCCGTAGACCAGGTTGGCCTTGAGCTCACAGAGATCCACCCGATTCCGCCTCCCAAATGCTAGGATTAAAGGCACGCGCCACCACCACCCAGCTAGGTTTTTGGTTTTTCAAGACAGGGTTTCTCTGTGTAGCCCTAGCTTCCTGGCACTCGCTCTGTAAACCAGAGTGACCTCAAACTCGCGGAGTTCCTCCTCCCACTGCCTCCCGAGTGCTGGGATTTAAAGCACAGGCCACAACCCCAGGACATAAGTAGTGCTTTTAACCACTAAGCTGTCTCTCCAGACAGATTTTGTCACTCACCTTTCCTATAGCCCTGGGAGGTGTTACTGTACCCATTCTACTGAAAGAGGAAACTGAAGCCCAGAGAACTTAGAAACCCACCCAAGGTCACACCTCTGTGCCACCTGCACCTGTGTGTGACCAGATTCCAAAACTGACTTCCTCAGATTTGACAGGCCTGGAGGAATGCTGTTCCCAGGCATAGAATTAACTACCAAGTGCTAGGTTATGTGGCCTTGTCTAAATAGGAAGCATGTTTTCTTGAGGCCCTCTGGAAAACTCCTGCTTAAGGGGGACCCAGCTCAAGGGGATTCCAGAAAGTCTCATGCTCTCTCTATACAACAATGAAATGCATCTGGTCATATTGAATGGCAGGAGGTGGGGGTGGGGTTAAAAAGCACCAGAGGCCACACCCCACTGAGATGTCTATTATATCCTGGGTAGGCATAGTGCCCTAAGTTAGTTTATCACAGTTGTAATAGATTACACTCAATTGAGTAGCTGAGAAAAACACAAATTATTCCCTCTACAGCTCTTCAAATTAAAAGATGGACAGGGTTCAAATAAAAAAGATGGGCGCTGAGTGCCTTCCACAGGGGTGGTGGCCTAACTGGCTTCAGGAGGCCAGCTGCATGCCTCTGCTTCTGGCTTTTATCCGTGTCTCTGAGACAGGGCCTCCTATAGCCCAGGTTGGCCTCTATTCAATATGTGGTTAACTTTTAACTCCTGATCCTCCTGCTTCTACCTCTGGAGTATCAGGATGACTGGATGGGCACCACAAAGCCTAGTGTAAGCGATGCTTGGTACACCCTGGGCAAGTGCTCTACCAATGGAACTCCAGCCCCCCCGTTCTCTCTCCTTCCCCCTCCCTCTGTTTTCACGCCCCCTTGTCTGCTGTCTCTCTTGCTTTCCACTATGTCCCTTATAGGGACTCATGTGATACCATGGGACCAAGTTGGAGGACCCCAGTTTACATCTGACGTTGATGTCCTCAATATCATTCCGGCTGCAAAAGTTTCACTGCCTAAAGTCACACCTCCATCTG
>PVIU01022371.1:0-29551 GCA_004026605.1 Ondatra zibethicus
CTGTGGTACCTGGCAGTCCCCTTCAGAGCTTGCTTACATCCCTTAGGTGCATTCAACAACTGTGTGTTAGTGGGGCCCTGAGGGACAAAACATAGGAGAGTGACATGCGGGAGAAAAAGACAGACAGAAATGACAAGGATTCCAGCTGCTAATGACCAAAGAAAGAGAACCCTTGGAGGAAAGCAGGCAGTCACACAGGACAGAATGGGAAAGGGAGCCCTATTCCTATTGGTAGAGAGTGGGACTCATGTGCAGTAAAAGCGATTCTAGCTTTTACTTCCAATTTTCTACCGAGGAATGTCCTGACTTTTTTTTTTCCACTTCAAAAGCATTTGTTCTACAAAACAAAAATTTAGGAGTGAATATACTCAATTATTTCCCCTCTAACAAACCTTTCCCTTCCTACCTGAGCAGGGGCATAAATAGAACCTTGTCTCTGCTCAACAATACTACATTAGTCATGGAAACACACCCACGTAAAGAAATAAGTCATCTTCCAAAAAGCTAAGGCAGAATTTGATGAAAGTTGAATGTATTTTCACAGATGGCTGTGCTATGGTGTATTCGATTGGAAAAATATTAAACAAAGCAATATTGCATTTCTGTTTCATTCTCTGAAAGCAATTATTACATGAAAAAGTAGATAGGCAGAGCATAGTTAACAAACAAAGACTAAAGAGTTGTCATCACCTTCGAAGTAGTCTGGAGTAAATGAAGGCCACTAGCCAATAAGATGACAGTAAAATAGAGCAATGAAAAGAATCCATATTGCCCACATACACATACTTACACATCAGAGTTGGAAGGAACAAGAAATAAATGGCCCACTATTGATTGTTCTTACAGGAATATGACAACCACCCAAAGAAGAGAAACAGAACGTCTCTCCCCTCACATAAAAAGCAAATTACATATGAAAAATATCACTACTCTCAAAGCAAGAGTCAATGAAAAAAATATGTCTGGCTTTGACAGGGCAAATTCCAGGCACTGTGTATTTTCACAGAAGTTGGTCCTAAAGTGTTACAAAAATCTACGGGCCTTCTCGCAGATTGTCATAATTTCCCTGTAATGGCAAACAAGGTTTCCATTGCCTTAGTGCCTACCTCTCCCCTAACCGACCCTGCATGGTGATGTGTGTTTCTTTCTGAAAACCACACCATGAAATAGCTGCACCGTAGGAGACTGGGGAGATGGCACAGCAGGTAAAGTGCTTGCTGCACAAGCATGAGTTCCTTCATTCTCACCCTCAAACCCGCATGAAGAGTCAGGCGTGTGGCTACCTACTCATAATCCCAGCTCCGGGGAGGCAGAAAGTAGCAGATCTTTGGGGCTCACTGGCCAGCCAGCCTAATTTTCAAGCTTTGGACTAAATGAGAGGCCCTATCTCAAAACATAAGGTAGACAGCTCCTAAGGAGGACCTGAGGTGGACCATTGGCCACCACAGGCATGTACTTACATGTGATACCCACACAAACACACATACCCTCCCTCTACACATATATAAAAAGAAGCAGCCCTGTAGACATTACATATAAGCGATACTGTCTTATACTACTACAATCATATACAATGAATATATCCTGCTTTACTAGATGTGTATGAATACAGTTGTCTAAACAGCAGAATGAACCATGAGGCAGTTCATTGTGTCCCTTAAAATGCTCATTATTTAAGCAGTAGAGAATTTCTACTCCCCAACATCCTTTTCCATCCTTCCAAATGTAGATAGAAGTTATTGTTTTTATGTTTTTCAAAGGTTTAAGCCAAAGGAAAAATTCTCTAAAACCCAAATGATTTCTGTTTCGGAACTTTTGAACATTCGCCTCTACTTTTCACCTTTCCTTCCTCTCTCTTTTCAGAACACCAGCAGAGTTTTTAGACACCATGTTCTGGATCTTATTATAATTTCAGAATGGCTGTTGTTGGACAGGAAAACTGCTTCCATAGTCACATTTGCAGCATGAGAATGAGTACCCCCACACATTTGGACGTTATCATTCTGTTCCGTGTGTTATCACTCCCATCCTTCAGCTGACACCATGACCCTTGGGAAACCAAAGAGGCCATTGTTAGTCCTTTATCCTCGACCTCAGGATACCTCAGGCTTTAGTCTCTGTCCCCTGTTGCCCTTTGGAGATAATTGCCTATGCTCTGGTGCCTATATTATATATGTTCCAACCTGTTCTCCAAACATTAACTGTTTGGGATTAAAATAGTTTCTTAGAAGCATTTTCAGCCTTTCCTTGAACTCCTGCCAACCCTACAGCTCTCCACAGAAAGGAAAATGCTGAACATTCAAAGCAGAGTGAGGATTACTCAGAAAGAGATAATGAATAGCATATCACTGTTTATGGCACGAGGGGAAAAACTCAATTTGTTTGTATCTTAATGGTTTAACCATGACAACAGGATGAGGTCTTAAGAAAGGTACTAAGAACACAGGCCTCCTGCCAAGAAGTGAGAAAAGACTGCAGAATGGCTTAGCCATGGAAATCATATCACAAGGCAGGCAGTACTGATGCAGGCACATCAAGAGAATCCACTTGAGTAGCCTTGTAATGTATCATTTGAAATGCAAATGTTAAGAGCATTTAAAAATGATCCAGTAAATCAGGGTGAAGATAACAACACTGGGATTTGACCCGGAGTCTGTTAACATCATGCTGATGATGGCAAGAGAAAAACTCCTTCCTGGCCCTCGTCGGAGTCTACAGGTTCGGGTGCAGAGGACAGCCTGCCACATGGGAAGAAAAGGAAGACATAGGTAAAGTAACAAACATTACTGCCACCACTTATGTAAAGATCTCCCTCGAGCGCTGATATGTTATTACTATCTCATCATTCTGTATTACACATGAAAACATCAGGACCCAAGGAGAGCATAAGCAACTTCCCAATGATTGCACAGCCAACAGATGGAGGAGAGCAGATTTAAATAAAGCAGCAAAGCTCACCTGAATCCTTATGTAGTCCTACCTGTCCTGCCTCTACCATGGGCTATTAAAGTCTCAACTTGCAGATACATGCATTACTACTAAGGCAGGCCTTATACCAGCCATTTACATACTCACGTGTTCAACACAAAGTCACTGAGAACATTCTGCGTGTCATGGATTGATGTTGGAGTCCTCCATGGTGTTTCATGATGAACAAACCAGTTAACACACTTCTGGTTTAGGGGTGACAGTTTAGCTAGGGAGACAGATGAGAAAAGGCTAAGACCATACACAGAGCCATGGAGGGAAATGCTCTAGCATGGCAGTAGAAAGCTAACCTTCCTCATCATGACCTGGAGGGCTTAGCAAGACACAGGTTGCAAGGCCCCCCCTGCACTTTCTGATTTGGTCTGTGGCCCTGAGAATTTGTACTCACATCAAGCTGCTAGAGGATGCAGAGCTCACTAGGGAATGGCTGCTGCTGGTGTTTGTGGCTTGGGGAGTGCAACCCCTTAGACACATCCCTGAGCTGATGAAAAGAGTCACTGGCCCGTGTAGATGGAGCTTGAAACCTATCAGGAAGCTTTCAATAAAGTCCCTAAGACAGGTGACACAGTCAGCCACCGAGAGCCATTCCCGACAGGATCTGACAGAATGAGACACGCGCTGGATAACATTTGGTAACAGAGAGATGAAAGAAAACACCAAGAAGTAAGGCCAAAGTGAGATGCCTTGAGTACATCGCTGAGAAATTCAAAGGCAACATCCAAGAGACTGACATTTTAATGGCTGAAATGCTAATGGGAAGGAAATCATAGGGAGGGAGCTTTTCACTCATTAATCCAAGAAGCATGCTTCATCCTTATCGATTTAATTGACATAATGATTAAACAAGCCTAAAGTTTCCTGGGGTATGGTTCCTGGACGTTCAAGAAAAAGAAAAGCATAAGTGTTTCTTGTTGTTAAAGAGCTTTCTTATCCATTAGAAAAGTGCATGGTAAGATATCACAAAAATACATGGTAAGAGTGAAAGGAAATAGTATTGGAAAAGAGCAAAACTGTTTAAAATCCATATGGATATAAAGGGAGTCACTGCCTGTATAAGCAATGATGTACATATGTGCATTTTACACATATGCACATATACAGTGGTGTGTTGCTTAATATGAGGATATGGCCTAGAACTTTAACTAAAACATAATTTTGTCTTTATGCAAACATCACAGAGTTAAAACCACTTGTATAATATAACCTACTACATACTTAGGAGATAAATATATATTTTACAGTTTGTTACTCCTTGTATCATAATGAACAAATTCAGAGGATATCAGATGAAGTACTAAAAATATAATCAAGAGATAGTAAACACAAGATATGAGAGGTGGTATGGCCATAACATGACATACTGCTTTTACAGCATTTGCTTTTTAATAAGCAGACACCACACTCTACAATAATGACTAAAATATAGATAGTAAATATATCAGCCAATAATATAGCCCTTTATTATCATTATCAGGAACTTTGGCTATACATAATCATACAAGCTATAATTATATATGAACAGTCTGCAAACTCATGGGTGATACTTGGTGCCATGATGTTATGGGGCTGTGATGTCACTAGGTGACAGGCATGTTTTAGCTCTGTTATAATCTTAAGTAGACAGCATAATGCAATACACCTGATATGTCACTAGAACATGATTACATGTTACATGGTTTCACACATACAAATGACTGTTTTTCAGGTTGACTGGCTAAAAGCCACAGAACACAAGAGCTCAGCATGGCGGGTTTAAGCAGCAATGCTACAACAGGAGCACGTGGCGGCTTCTGCTCCTCTTCCTTCCAGACCAACGATAGCAGAATGGATGAGGACATTAGGTGCCACTTTGCCGTGCTCTAGAAATAGTACTGCCCTGAAGTCAAGACACAGCCTAAGAAGACAGCTGGCGCCGGCCTAACAGGGGAGGTCAGCTAGGGGAGGTCACCTTGGAGCTGGTCAGCTTCTCCCCACCCTGGCCCAGATAATTTAAAACTGGCCAGCTGGTTTTGTCAGATGCCAGATTTCTAAAGTGATGGCCCACAGACCAGATCTGATCCTCAGATGTAGTTTGTGTGCTTGTCCTAGTCTCTTGATTGTTGACCCACTTTTCAGAGCAGAACTTGAAAGACTGAAATGGAGACCCCTTGGTCTCTCTCTGCATGCAGCCTTCACTGCCTCTCTCCAGTATTTTTGCCTGGCTTTTAGGACAACTTAAAATCGCCAGCCAGTTCCTTGGAAAGATTTGTAAACCACATAGTTTACAAATTTTCTTTTTCATTTCCAGTATTTCTTTCTATTTGTTCTGCCTCTTTGTTTTCCTCATTTCACTAATGAAAGACCAGGTTTTTCCATAAGGATTTTGATTGTTCCTGCGTGAGTGATAAAATCATGCATGTGATTTAGGAAGTAGGCTTCTCCACGAAAGTGAAGGATTACTTTTCTGCGTTATTCACAGCATGGTCCCTGTCGCTGGCCAGTCTGGGATGTGATTGAAGATGTTTGCCCTGAATAAATGACACTGGCTTAAACTGGGCAGTGTCCTGATTTCAGTACTACAGGCATACCACCAGCAGACTGGAATTAGCTCAGAGAATATATTAAACTTTAGGAGGTATGGTGGGGCTTTTGAAAAAGCATTACGACTGCTAAGAGAATGAGATCTGCCCCGAGGCATGTTCATTTTTATTCTGTAATGAACAGGAAATCTTCTGCAGCAAAAGCAAAATTAATGATGGAAAAACAGCTGGAGATACTGAAACAGAAATTAATTCTGCTTACCTGACTCTTAAAAACTGACGGAAAGGGAAGGCAGATGGAAAGATGACACTGGGAGGAAAATAGAATCTTGACATCAAGAATCTGGGACCAGGCGTTTGTGGTCCATTCTCGTTTAGTCTCAGAGCTCAAGAGGGGCACTCCTCACTAATTATGAATGACTGAGGTGATGGCTACCAGGAACCTGTGAAACCCAAAGTGTGGACATTTTCTAAGGAGACATGGCACGGTTGCTTTCAAGGGCAGATGACTGCAAGTTTGCCCTGCAGCTGCTATGAGAGAAACCTATGATTTGGAAAGGGAACGTTTATTACAAATCAGGACTGGATGCCCAGGTTGTATCAACCACTGTAATGCAGTTTATTTTTGAAAAGCTATACATATCTACCGTGATCTTGTCTATGGTTTTTGACCATTTTCTTCCAACAATCTAGGAAAGTTTACCCCAAATAGATTCCTTTGGGACAAACTTTATTAGTTCTCATATGATGAGGTTATTCCACTGCTCTTAGAAACTCTCACAACTATAGGGAGAAAAGATGAAATCATCAAAATGTGTGTGTGTGTGCATGTGTGTGCACATGTGAACACGCGTATACACGTGGACCTGCACGTGTGTGGAAAACGATTCTTGCCTCTTTTCATGCTGCTTTAAGCTTTTTAATTGATTCCCAAGAGGCAAGAGTGCCCACATAGGTTTTATTTTGTGGGCTTTATTTATGTGCCTGAGTAACTATGAGAATCAGGGGCACAACTTTTCTTTCGCAAGTGCATTTGCTGGGGCCATTTGTACTAATAGAAAATTCAGTTGATAAATCTATTTTGAATGGGAAAACAGTATTTGTGTCCAATCCTATTTCAGACTCAGCTCTTAACCATGAGGGCTCTTACAACTTCTAAGTCGATGGTTTTTCTGTATTTCCAGTCTGGTGTGCTGTTGTGTAACGGTTTCCTCTGAGACTGAAGCATTCAGTCCTCCAGGAAAGATCCTCTAGCAGGAAGGTAAACAACTCAAAGTAGCTCCAGGAAGTATCTGAAACTGACCAGATTCACTGGCCCGGTCCTACCTGAGTTAAGTAACCCAAGCTGAGAGTTTCTCTAAGAGGAAGTAAAGCCCATCTACAAAGACTCTGAGACAAGACCACCTGCCTGAAAGAAGCAGAAACCAGCCAACCTGCCTGGAAGACGTTTAGACCAACTGAGGCCCCTGGAAAAGACACTCTCCACCCTGTTGAGCTGCCTGCAGGCTGTGCACTGTGCTCCAGATTCCCAGCTTTGTGAACTGTCACATGTGCTGGGATTGGCCTTGGTGATACTGCTGTCTTTGAGTCATAAAAGTGACCATAACTTCTCACCCATATTCCTGTAAGTAACCCCAATAAAACTCACAATTCACTAAGTTGGACTTTGGGGGTGTCCTGTAGGATTCGAGGAAACGCTGAAGATCCCAGACTCAAATAGTGTGTAAAAGCAAAGAGCGTTTATTAATATTCCAGCATGCAGGGACTGACACCTGTACAAAATGGGAATGACCCTGGGAGGAGTGTGTAGTCTCCTTTTAAGCACAGCTAAGGGAGTTTTGGGGACAGTCAGGTCATCTCATACACAATTGGTTAAGCAAGCAGCAGTTACGCTAGTATACTTTTAATTAGCTAAGGTTTAGTCTTATCATTTTTGGACATACTTGCACAAGCTTGGGCAAGTGCAGATGTGACTCAGAAGGGACTGCTGGATTTGTCCTTGGGACATCGTGAGGCTGGATCAGGCCTCATCCCTGAATGCAAGGGCATTGTGGATAAATAGCCCTTTGTTAAGAGAGACACCTATTTTGCCCTTCTCAGAGAACTGAAACCTAAATTCAGTTGTGAGAGTGGGAGAGTTTGACCCCTTCAGTCTGTACTTTGGCTTGGTTTGAGTAGACGTGTGTTGTGTCTCTCTAGGAATAGCTCTGTCATACATCAGGTATCTAAGAAAGAAGGTATGAATTTCAGGATATTGGAAGGTGTAACATGAGGGGCTTCTTGTTGAGGTTTCTGTCCTGCCCAGTTCCCACAGCCGGCAAGTCCCAAAGAAATCACACAGAGAGGTCTATATTAGGTTATAAACTGATTGACCCATTAGTTCAGGCTTCGTATTAGCTCTTATAATGTATATTAACCATTATCCTTATCTATGTTAGCCACATGACTCAGTATCTTTTTCAGCGGGGCAGGTCACATCCTGCTTCTTCAGTGGTCTGGGCAGGACTGGGAGGAATGGGCTTCCTTCTTCCCAGAATTCTCCTGTTCTCCTTGCCCCACCTCTACTCCCTGTCTGGTTTTCCCGCTTATACTTCCTGCCTGGCTATCAGCCACTCAGAGTTTATTTAAAATATAATTGACAGAATACAGACAATTCTCCCACACCACTAGAAGGTACTTTACTGAATTTGAGGATTCATGTACAAGTGGTTGCTTCAGAGACCCTGGGTAAGACACCTGCTGGGGATTCTCTAAAGAGGAAAGAAAAGCTATTGTATCCACTATGTTCTCAGCACATGCCCCTCGATGACCATCTTCGTGTTTGAAATATGTGCATTGGCACCTTCCCAAGGAGGCTTTGTTAATATCCTCATGAAAAGAAGCCCCACTCCCGTTAACCTTCTCCCCTTAGCATGTGTTACTTTCCACTGTAACTGTCTGACCTTGGTCTGCTTTCTGCTCACCACAGAACTCAAGTTTCCAGAGATCTGGATTGTGCCCACTCCGCACTGCTGAATCTTCAGGACCAAGAACCTCTGGCGGTGATAGGATTTGGACCTGAAGTGTCCCCATCGGGCTCAGATGTAAGTGACTGCAACCTTGGGCACTATTAGATTATAGCCTTTACGAGGCGGGGCTCGGCCATGAGAAGCGAGTCAGTAGTGGACCTTTGCCAGCTGCAGCGAGTCCTCGCTCTGGCCTGCATCCTGTCTGCCATCATGTATGCAGCTATGGTGCAATCTTCCACCACCACACTTAGAGCCACTCCAGCAAACAGACCTTCTCCATAGTGCTAGGCTGAAATCTTTCTAAAAACCATCAGCCAAAGGAAAACTGGCTGATGTGGCTGATTCAGTTGTGGGGATTTGGACCACGTTGACAAACTTGTAATGAACCCAGACAGGTGTTACATTCTCAGTAAGTCGTTTTGGAATGGTTGACTGTAGCATCACCATGGGAAAGCGCCTGTTCTTTTTCCCAGCAGCTCCCCACTGAGGAATCCAGGATGGAACCTTAGCTTTGCTACTGTGAGCTAATGGCCTTGGGCTTTTGTCTCATTTAAGATTTGTACTGCTGTGATAAAACACCTGACCAAAATCAACTTGGGGAGGAAAGTCCATCACCCAGGGAAGCCAGGGCAGGAGCTCAAACAGCACAGAAACCTGGAGGCAGGAACTGATGCACAGATTATTTGCTCCTGGTTTGCTCAGCTTTCTTTCTATAGAACTGAGGACCACCAGCTCAGGGTTGGCACCACTTACAATGAGCTGAGTCCTCCCACATCAGTCACTAATTAAGAAAATGCCCCACAGGCTTGCCTACAGGCAAATCTTTTGGAGGCAATTTCTAAATTGAAAGTCCTTCTTCCCACAAGACTAACTAGTTCCTTTGAGATCCTCGGATTCCTCAGCCTTGAAAGGCAAGCGGTACCAAACAGTTCCTGCCTCAGAAAGGTGTTGTAATGATGGTAAAATGATAGTAAAAAGGATACACTTAGACACCTGTGGTATGGTCTCCAGCACTGTGGGCATGCAAAAACTCTCAGCCATTATTACTGCCATTGTCTATATTCCAGAAAGACAGACCAACACAGAATATACTTCCATAGCTACAGCAGAATCCCACGCTTACATACTTATTTAAACCTTCAATCTCCCATCTGTTCCGAGAGCTCTGACACAGGCCTGGGAGAAAGGGATTTGCTTCTGCTTTGTGGAACCCTCTCTGTGGGTTCAGGAGGGAGGAGATCTGCTTAGATGTGAACCCAGTGGGTTTATGTACAGAGACAGACTGGGTACTCGTTAGGTTTTCTGTATCATAGTATAAGCAGCAGAGAACACAAATCTAATTTATAAGGGAGCCTCAAAAATTCTTGTCAGATATTCCAATAATGGCAAAGTGTGTAAAAATGAACTTTTAGAATAAGATTGAAATTGACTTAGTTTTTAAAAAATAAATAAGGTATCTAATACCCTTTCATTTGTTAATTCCTGTCTTCTAAGGATATTAAGAATGTGTGAGATTTTGTAGTAATCAGCGTGCTTGCTCCACAGTAACGTGACGAAACCCATGCTTTGTTCTTCCATGGAAGACCTGCTGCTGGTCTGGGCCTGTCTCACATGCTCCAGCTCTCTAAGGGGTTTTTGTTTCATTGTGGGTTTTTTTGGGGGGGCTGTGGTTTTGCTTGTTTGGTTGGTTCTGGGTGTGCTTTTTTGATTGTTTGCTTGACTTGGTTTGCTTGTTGTTATTTTGAGATAGTGTCTCATTATGTAGCCCTGGTTGTCCTGGAACTTCTTATGTAGACCAGACTGGCAGTGAACTCACAGAAATACTCCTGCCTCTGCCTCCTGAGTGTTTTGGCCCCATACTGGGCTCCTCTCTTTCTTTTTTCCTAGTTTCTAGTGCTAAGAACTATAAATAAAGGACTCGGGAAGCTCCGAGGGAGATCAGGGGTAATGCTCTTCCCTAGCCTGTGCAAAGCCCTAGGCTTGAACACCACGCCATAAATAAGACAGAAAACGAAAGGCAAACACTGGCATATTTTGCTGGCATTTTAATGAAAATTCAGGTGCTGGTACTTTTCGAACCATTCCTATATTTTTCCCATGGATGTGTATTTAGAGATTTTTCAGACTAAATTACTTTGGGTCACAGACTCTAATTCAAAGAAGAAACTGACTGGATTCAGGCTCCAGGGAAAGGAGTCCTGGGGTTTCAGCTTTGTTTTCCTAAACAAAGTGGGGAGGTAAACCGCAGCTTCTGACCACAGACCTAAACATTCAGAATGCTAACTGAACCAGCTCACATGTAAACAGCAAGAGATTAATACCGTGCTTTTGAAACTGACTTGAATGGGTTCTGGGAGATTTCATCACACAGAAAGCAGCAATGATTGTTCCCAGAAATAAGTAAAAGAAAATGAACAAGAAAATATCCTGCTTCTACTTTTTATTCTCCTAGCCTAAACCAAAGTGGACATGGCAAACTCATGCCAAGGAAGAAAGAGTCCTAAAGGACATGAGTGGCTCCAAAGTATCACGGTAGACAGACATGACCTGGAGCAGAAAGGGATTACTTCCAAGAAATGGAGGTAGTGCTGAATGAACGCAGGGATACAGGGGCTGCAGGGAGAAGCCATGACACACAGGCAAGAAGGAAACACAGCCGGAATCCGTGACACACAGGGCAAGAGGTGCCATGTGAACATGGTCTGGTGAAGCTGCATGTGGTAAGGAGGTCGCTTGTTTGTCCCAGCCACCTGAACTGAATAATCACACAGAAACTGTATTAATTAAATCACTGCTTGGCCAATTATTTAAGCATATTGCTAGCTAGCTCTTACATCTAGAATGAACTCATCTCCATTATTTTATATTTTACCATGAGGCTCGTGGCCTACCAGCAAGGTTCCAACATCTATCTCCAGCAGGGCTACATGGCTTCTCTCTGACTCCGCCCTTCTTTCTCCCAGCATTCACCTTAGTTTTCCCTGCCTAGCTCTGTTCTCCTATAGCTCTGCTATAGGCCCAAAGCAGTTCCTTTATTCATCAATGGTAATCACAGCATACAGAGGGAAATCCCACATCAGCTGTAAGCTACAGGATAGCCGTCAAACCCCACAGTAACCCATTCTAATTAAACACAAGTGCCCTCACTACCATTTGTGGAATTGTATGCTCCTCTGCAAATATAGAAACAGCTGTTTCCTTTGGATACAATTACCTTTGTCCAAAAGCTTTCAAAATGTCCCTGTGCGGACCTCACAAGACACCCAAATGCATTACGCAACAGAGCTTTCAGATTTTAGGCAAGGAGCGCAGTTTATCTAAGACTTGGATTCTACAGCCAGAGAGTTTGTGGGGGATGGAAGAAAGCCCCGACTCTCAAAAGGAATGCCAGCACTCTTTGACCCTGAAAACCAGCAGCTTGGCTGTGGCTTTGCTGTAAGTGAAGAGCTGAGGCTGAGTGTGAACTCACTGGCTGTACAGCAACCAGTCAGGCTGTAGTTAAAGATCTTAATTTGAAGATAGGATTTTTAGTTCGTCAAAGGACAGGCATAAAGTCAGTAGACATGAAGAGTAGTTACCGATCAACTATTATTTCAGCCAAGAGGCAGGATAAGGAAATTTAGGATTGAGAGAGAATACAAAAAAAAAAAGACCATGAAGAAAATAAATAAAATAAATAAATACAGATGACTTAATCTGTGGCTACAAAGAGATAACAGTATTTTCCACAGCTACCGACTTTCCAACTTGGTGTCTATGGAAACTCAGTATCCTTTATGCAAATAATGGCTGATATTAGTGAACACATGCCCAAGGCACTGCGCATGCACTGTCTTATTTCATTCCCAAACAATGCTACAAAGTGAGAATATTGTCATTCCTGTTTAACAGACGGCAAAATCAAGGCTTGAAAACTCACAGCAAATGATGGGCAGTGATAGGATTCCATTTCAGTTCTGTTCTAATCTCAAATTTAATTCTAAAATGTAACTCTATACTGTCTGGGCTATTTTTAAAAAACTTCCTCTTTAGCTGAGCAAGCTTAAGAATATCTTTCTTCTATTGTATAAATAATCCACCTGTGATGCAAAGAAATAAGAATTTTTAAGATGCTGCAAGAAAAGAGAGCCTTCACTAAAGACCGAGGTCATGCCATAGAAGCGATTCTGGCTGAAAATCCTATTACATTCGGGTCTAAGGGTTAAATTTTTAATACATTTTTCTCTTTCCTTTCCTCTTCCCCAGATTTTTATATTAAGTAAGTTGATTGATGTAATTCTTGGTAAAAATAGTGTTCTTCCTGATGTTCATAATTTGTTACGTATTTTTTTTACTGACCAAAAAAAAAAAAAAAGGTGGAGGCAAGAATGTCTTTCTAATAATAAAGTAAATGAAGCTGAGGATGGTGGATGCTCATGTTCACCACATCAAGTTCAGAGAACCTTTGAGTCACCAAATTCTTTGCATGCACATCTTTAAAGCTGTCCAGATGCATTAGCTGAGCCCAGCATGAGGATGGCCACACTTTCTGTGCTGTGCTTACTTCTGCTCATTGACTCAGCTGAATAGAAACACAGGCCAGAATATTCAATTAAGAGCAGTATGAGGCTCCCCTTTTTGAATGAGCAGTCTACAGAAATATTCTTTTCCACATACTGTGTTTTTCTACCTCTCTTCTTTGGCTATTTTGGTTTTATGGTTCAAAAAAGTAATAAGAAACATGGAGGATTTTTGAGAGCATTAGATTTAGGCTCAGATCGACCATTGGCTACCTAAGTGACCTTGAGCCAAACACTTACTGACTGATACTAAACACCAGGTTATTTACATCACAGGGTAAAGGAGGCAGTAATAAGGTTGCAACTGAACTAAGAAATCATCACAGGAGTGTGTGAATGTTTGTGGAGCTTATTAGATAGCCATTAAAAACCATTTCAAGAAAGGGCTTCTTAAAGGATGATCTGTGGCCTGCGGATGGTGTAGAGGGGTGATGGATCACTTGGTAAGGCACTTACTTGCAGGTTTAAAGACCCAAGTATGATCCCCAGTACCTACACAAAATTCCAGGTATTTCTAGCACTTGCAATCCCAGCACTGGAGAGCTAGAGATGGGGGTAGGGTGTGGAGGAGGAGTGAGGGGCAGAGTGGAGGGAGAGGGGTGTCCCAGGGTATTGTGTTGGGGGACCCTGGGACTGGCTTCCCAGCCTGTATGGCCTACTTGGTTAGCTCCAGCCAATGATATGCCCTGCATCAAAGAGGTAGAAGGTATTCCTGTAGATGACACCCAAAGAGTCATTGTATCATCTCTGTACACATGTGTGTGTGTGCACGCACACACACACACAGAGAGACAGAGAGACAGAGACAGGGAGACAAGAGAGATCTACCTGAATAGCAGGAACAAAAGCCTGTGCACCACAAGTCTGCTCTATGCTTCCTGTTGGACAGCCTTCCCACCTTCGTTCAGCCCCTTGGTTTTGCGGCTTACCCCTCGATAGTGGGTAGGAGCATGGCTTCAGGAATGACAGCAGGCATCAGAACAGACACTATCTGCAAGTTCTTTCTGAAACCTCAGCCTCGGGCTCCCTCCCAGACAGTGGAGTAGTCTCTCTCGGTGAGGGGAGGGACAACAAGCAGGATGTTTCCTCCTGGCAGGTGACCCTGGGAGCAAAGAGGAGGGCCTTTTGCTATGGGGCCATTGTCCTCCCAAACAAGGAGTTCCCTTGTCCCAACCTCACAGTCTTTGATTTTGCTTGTAACATCAGAGATAAGAATTTTATAATCTCTTTAGGATAAAAGCATATTTATATGAAAAAGTTGTGAAAGTCTGCCTTTTAAACAAGTCAGACTTTCAGTATAGAATCCGTAGGGATGGGCTGAGTAGCCCTTATCCAAAATGCTTGGAACTAGGAGTATTTCAGAGTTTAGAATCTTTTCAGATTTTGAAACATTTACAGATATGTAATTAGATATCCCGGGGGAGGAAAGGACCCAGTTCTAAATATGAAATTAATTTATTTCATATAAACTTTACACACACACACACCAAAGGTAATTTTATGCAATGTTTTAAAATAATTTTGTGCATGAAGCAAAGTTTCAGAATGTGGAATTTCCTGCTTGTGGGGACAATTTTATGTGATTTTTAATTAACTCTCTGCATGAAGCAGTTTCAGGACATTGCAGTTTCCACCTGGAGTGCATGGCAGCACTCAGCACACTTTGGATTTTGAAGTTTTGCTGATACCAGATTTTCAGGTTGGAAAGAGTCAGGCTGTTTTCAAAGTTCTTCCTTCCTTCTGGAGATGAAGAGCCTATCTCTAGGGAAGGGCACCTGGGGTGAGACTGTTTGCCAAGATTCGTGCTCCACTAAAGGAATGATCTGCATCTCACTGAAGGAAACATCGCAAAGTAAAGTTGTTTCATGCCAGATTAGAGAGTTTTCTAGAATAAGATGTCGCACGCAAAAGGAAGGCTGAGATCCCCCTTAAGCTAGCACCACCATGTGAATGGTGGGGATGAAGGCCAAGTAGGATGGTGGGCAGACTAGAGGGCATCACAAAACACAGGGTGCTCCATGTGTCCACAAGGCATCTGTGGCAATCTGACCAGAAAAGATGCAGAGAGTATAGAAGAAAGCTCAGAACAGCGTTAGCATAGGGGTGCCTGAGGAAGGTTAACATACATTTTAGTGAAAGATGGAGTATAAAAGCCACAGAATTTACCTTCCAAGCAAGGTCAAAACAATCTGAGGAATACAAGAGGATCTTAGAAGTAAATTTTGAGGCATGGGATGTTGTTCAATGGCATAACATGAGCTTAACATGTTCATTGATCTGAATTAGATCCCAGTATCCAAACAATAATTAATTTTACTCCATATAAGCCGGGCAACCCTGGGGGATTTGGGATAAATGCGCTCGCCATCAAATCAAGTAATGCATCAGCTTCTTGCTGACCCTGAGCTCATTGAAATGTCATTCTGTGCTCTAGTTCCAACCCTCCTGTTTACTGTGTGAGACCCTGTAGACCCTGCTTAATATCTCTGCTGAGTGCTTTAGCACACCCCATTTTGGGGACAGTACTTAGGTCTACAGAGGACTCATGAGCCACCACAGGTCACTGAGTGAGGAATCCAACGGTCTGGCCTTAACCCGAAAACTCAGGCTCCCCGGTTCCATCACAGCACCTGAGCTGTGTGTCTCATTGTAGCAGCTTCCTGTGTGTGAGCATGGTGGCTAGAGCTACGGAAGGTGTAGCTGTTTCATCCTTGGCCAGCATCTGTCCCCAGCTTTACAATACCTTCAAGCCATTCTCCCTTCCCAGAAGATGCCTGGTTTGATCTCACTATGGAAAGTTTTACTTTAAAAAAAAATGCTGTTTCTTTTTACCATTAATTCCCCCCTTACAAAACGTTCTCTCGTTGGCCACAGAAAGTATCTGTCTGATTTAATCACTCTCTTTAACATTTCCAGCTTAAGGGGACACAGGTAAAAACAAGAAAAGGAATCAGCTGAAAAGACAAAGTTTTTTGGCTGCAAATGAAAACCAATACCGAACACCCAGTATCTAAAAGACGTGCACGTGATTCCTGGGAGGGACTTGGACAAGAACTCGCCTCCTACAGTCATCCATCATCTGTCAGGCTTCACACATGGGCAGCTTAAAGACACACACTGTTCTCGTTACACAGGACGTGTTCTGGGGCGTACATTCATAGCTATTTATGGTTACAGTGTCCTTCGAAATCAGTTGCAAGTTCCATCTACGATTGAAATCCAACATTCATATATGTTTCAGGAATGATATAAAGTAATCTTCAGCAAGGTTATACATATGAAAATTAGAAGCATCTTACATGCCCACTGTTAGTACTGGAAGAACATGAGTAGGGCCTGGCCTGTCAGGCTGTCATTCAGGGTCGTCCTGGAGAAAGAAACTATGCCAGGCTCTCATTCAGGGTCGTCCTGGAGAAATGGGCGATGCCAGTGTAAGGATAACACTCAACCCAACCAACTTCAGATGCAACACAGGCAGATGCTATTTCCTACCTCTTGCTTTCTCCTCCAGGGTGTTGACATATTTCACATAAGTAAGTGGTTTCATAAGGTCCCTGGGAAATACTATGGTCTCCTTATCCCAGAACCCCAGAACCCCAGAGCGCCAGAGCCATCTGTCTGTACTGCAGCTGCCAAGGACAGGATATGTGGGACATAACTCTTACTTGTCTGCATAATCATTTCCACTCAGACTCCACTCACTTGGACCTTTCAGTTCATTAACTCTGTCAGCACCGGTTTGTTTTGATTCTGTGTCTCTAATGACACCAGTTGTTTTGCCAATAGAAGTATAGATAAGAATTCAGAAGAGCCGGGCGGTGGTGGCACATGCCTTTAATCCCAGCACTTGAGATGCAGAGGCAGGCGGATCTCTGTGAGTTCGAGCCCAGCCTGGTCTACAAGACCTAGTTCCAGGACAGGCTCCAAAGCCACAGAGAAACACTGTCTTGAAAAACAAAAAACAAAACAACAACAACAACAAAAAAGCAAAAAAAAAAAAAAAAGAATTCAGAAGAGACCATTAAAATATTTTAAACTATCTTATTGTTGGTATGTGTATGAGTGTTCTGCCTACATATATGTCCTATGTACCACATCCATGTAGTGCCTGTGGGCGTCAAAAGAGGGCACAAGATTCCTTTGAACTCGAGTTTCACGTGGTTGTGAACTGATATATAAGTGCTGGAAATTGAACCCGTGTCCTCTAGAATCCAGTGCTCTTAACCGATAAGACGTCTCCTCAGCCCTTACTTAATTTTTTAAAAATATATATATTCATCGCCCAACCAGCTTCCGCAGATTCATCTGGACCCCGGTCAGTGGATCCCAGCCCGTCCCCGAGGCCTTCTGGCCACTTAGGGCCCCTCTCTACTGGCTTTGCTGCTTATCCCAACCCTGCTTGCCCCCGGGCATCCCTTCTCATCTGCGTGGTCCTATCTGCACCCGAACTCAGCCTATCCGGGCTGAGGCCTTGGGGGAAGGGCGAGTCCTCTGCCAGAGGCCCTCCTTTGTCCCACGCAGCCGAGCAGAGCAGAGCGGGCAACCCTCAGTAAGCCTGCCCTTGGGGCTGGGAACCTTGCCCAACCAGCTTCCGCAGATTCATCTGGACCCCGAAATTTCATCCAATGGATGGAGATAGAGACAGAGACCCACATTCACATCAGAGCAATGGATTGAGCCCCCAAGGTGAAGTTGAAGAGCAGAAGGTGGGAGAAGATGAGTAAGGAAGTTAGGACCGTGAGGGGCTGGTCCACCTACTGAGACAGTGTGCCTGAACTAATGGGAGCGCACCAATCCAGCTGGACTGGAACTGAATGAGCATATGATCAAACCAGACTCTCTGAATGTGGCGGCGAAAGTTGGCGGATGGAGAACCCATCAACAATGACACCAGGACCTATCTCTTCTGCATGTATTATCTTTTTGAGAACCGAGTCTTTTTGAATGCACTCCTTCCTAGGCCGGGAGGGAGGGGGGTGGGCCTTGGACTTCCAACAGGGCAGGGCACCATGCCCTCTTTCAAGGAAGAAGGGGGAGGGAGGAGGAGTGGGGGGGTAGCGGGAGGGAGCCGGGAGAAGGGGAAGAAAGGTAAAAATTTTATTTCTTTAATTATGTTTTTGAATGGAAAAAATAAAACAAAACAATGTATGAAAAAAATAAATAAAAAATGTATATATTCATGAAAAGTATAAGAAATATGATAATTATAGAAGACCTCAAATTTTATATTTCCTCTCTTTCCCCTTCTCTCTTTCTCTCATCCTGTGTGGGGAGGGTGATGTGCACATGTATGCATTTATGTAGAGACCAGAGACCCCTCTCTGGTATTGTTCCTTAGAGGCCACTTGCCTTGCTTTTGAGGTGGGGTCTGTCCCTGGGATCTAGAGTTATCAATAGGCCAGACTGGCTGGCCAGCAAGCCCCAGGAAGTCATCTGTCTCCCCCTCACCAGTGCTGATATTTATAATGGGGACTGTCATGCCAGCTTTTCTACATGGGCACTGGGGATCTGAACTCAGGTCCTCATGTTCGCAAGCTCTTTAGTGACAGCTATATCACCAGGCCAATTGTTACGTCTTTGAAAGAATATTTTGACAGTGTGCTCTAGAGTATATAATATGCATCTTTAGCCAATCTACTTCCAAAGACAGCATTGTTCCCCAAACATATGGCGTTTAAATTGTTTTTCTCATACAAAAGATAAAGGCAAAAATGTAAGTTGAGCTGTAATTCTCTGTTTTGATCTACCTTCATTATACCAGACTATTCAGTTCCCCTCACTCAATTTGCTTGTAGATGCTACAGTTGTTTGTATCTTGATTGTTATATAAAGTTCCTGTAGATATTCCACAGGTAAAATATACATGGAAATTGTCATTGCATTCTTTATGGTATGTATATTTTAATTTAGGAAATGTAGCTCAGAGTCTAAACCTGTGTTAGATCTTAACTGTTCCCCACAAACGCACACGTGGAACACTTGCTTATTTGGTTGGGGAAGCTGTAGAACTGTTACAAACTGGGGGTTGGCTGGTAGAAGTAGGGTCACTAGGACTGGCCTTTGGCTCTCATCCTGTGGTCTGCCACCATGTGAACAGCCACCATCTCACTTGCCTGCCTGGGTGACTAGAACCGCTCTGCATGTCTCCCCCGCGATGCTGCATGGAAATTCATTAAAACCCATGAGACAAAGGGATTATTTCTTCCCTTAATTTGTTTACTATCAGTACTTTGACCATAATTATGCAAACATAACCAGTACAGCCTTCATAGCTGTTCTTAGGGAGACATTTCTGCAAGGCATCACACACGCAATGGGACAGGGCCTGTTTGGAAGTGTGTGGATGGTATCTAGTGTGAAGCTCTGTGGTTGCATCCAGAGCTTAGGAAACTGAGGCCTCCATGGCTTAGTTATACTCACTCTAATCATCCTGTCTTTCCATCCCAGCCAGCCAACTTACAGCACTCTCCCTAGCCAGTAAAGTCAGGATCACATCAAAGAAGACATTTTGTAACCAAGGAAATAATCATTTATATCTCACGTGTAGTTGGGTAATGAATGTTTTTGTATTCCCATCAATTATAAAAAATGGTATTTTATCAACACTGGGAAACATTAACAAATTAAAAATCATTCCAATTCATTTATTCATCTAACATTTATTGCATGCTTGTTAGCTGTTAGCTCTGTGTGTGTGTGTGTGTGTGTGGGTGCACGTGCACATGCACTCTCTGTACTTAGGAGCACACTACAACTGCAGTTGCAATGTAGCAGCACAGAAGAAACTCCAGGGCACTGCCATGAGCATCCAGGCTCCCCTCCAGCTGGAGAGAGTCAAGAACAACTGGACAAGAGAGTCTTCTGGGAAGACACAAAACTTTATCATTGGAAATAGCCTAGCACAGCACCATGCTTCTATCCTCATCTACTCCTCCTCAATGTATTCCTCTCCTGCACCTTAAAAGTTTTACAGCACAACTCAGTTTGTTATAGTAGAAAGAATCCAAAAGTCAACAAAGGGCTGCAAATGATGTTTAAGATTGGTAAAAGAAAAAAATATCCTATGTTTCTGTGCTCTGATTATAAATTCATAGACCACACACACTCTTGAAAAGCATAATTTAATCAATAGTTGATTTAAAATCCTCTTTGTCCTTGATTAATCATTCTCCTCCATCTGAAAGTCATATAATATTCAACATCTAAATATTATCCTAATCCATCTACTGTCTCCATCTCAGTTGCCATGATTTCTATCCAGTTCACCACACATGGCCACTAAAGTAGCCTCCTGACTCACTTCTACATCTGAGATTTCTCCCCAAATCTTCCTGACATCAGGACCCCATGACACTCTTAAAAATTATTGAGGATTTCTGTATTTGTCACTCTTTTATTGCCATGACAAAATACCTAACCTCAGCCACTTAGGAAGGGAGGGGCCTATGTGAGCCTACACTATAAGGATGCAGTCCATTGTGAGAAGACACACTGCAATAAGAGTGAGGCAGTTGATCAGGCTGCTTCCATAGTCAAGAAGCAGAAATGAAGGCTGATGTGAGCTCACATTTCCCCTATCCCCTTGGTATTCAGTCCAGGGGCAGAGCCTAAGGAATGGTGCTACCCACATCTGGGGTAGGTTTCGCCTTCTCAGCTAAACTTCTCTGGAAGTCCTTCAAGACACAGAAGTATGTCTCCTAGGTGATTCCAAATCCTGTCCACTTGACAGTAGAGATGAACTGTCAGACATTCCAAGATCCAGGCAGTAACTTATTGATAATTACTAAATTAAAAATTAAAGCTGAGATATTTCTATGTTTCTCTTAAAATAATTTGTGGTAGCTCTAGAGTTCATATTATATATTTAATTAATTAGTTCAAATTAGTTCAAATTCAAATAATATGTAATATTTCACAAAGCATGCAAAGAACTTAAAATGATATTCCAGTTCTTCCCTTTCCTTCTCTATATTATTTTATATGTTTATTTATGCATATGTATTAAACAGAATACATTTTCTTGTAGAACAATTTAAAGTGAGAAGAAAACAATTTTATATTTACTCCCATCGAAATTCGACATATCCTCATTTTTTCATATAGATCTGATTTTTATTAGGTATTTGCTTCTTTCTATAAATTCCCTTCAGTGTTTGTTTGTTTTTTTTTAAAGTAGGATGCTAATGAATTCTCTCATTTCTGTTTGCCTGAGAAAAAGTCTTTCGTTTTTAAAAGAGTTTTGCTGGACATAGAATTCTGAATTGGTAAGTGTCTGGTTGCTGTTTTTTTTTTTTATGATTTGGTAATTTAAAGATGTGAGTTGCGGTGGCCTGTGGTGTAGTCATGAGAACTGCCCTGTCTTTGCTCATCTTCATGTGATGTTTTTTTCTCTTTTATTACAGTCACAATTTCTTTATCTTTCAAAATTTTAAATACTATGGTTATAAGATTTAACTCTTCAGTCTTTATTGGTACTCTCCAAGCCCCTTAGATTTGTAATTTGACGTCTATCAGCAATTTTAGAAAAATCTCAGACACATATTTAAAATGTTGCTTGTTCTGTGTCCCTTTATTTCTTTTTCTAGAAATCCTGCTATGTGATATTAGTCATCATTTGATATTTTTCCACAATTTTTGGATGCTATTTGCTTACTTATTTATGTTTTCTTCTTTCTAGTAATGTTTCAGATAGGGTAATTTCTATTGGCCTGTCTTTAATTTCTCCAAATCTTTATTCACCATATTGAGTTTAATGATACATTTGTCAAAGACTTTTTTTAAAAATGTCTTTACTTTTAGCATCTCCATTTGATTGCTCTCTGTAATATTTTTATACTGAAGTTCATCACCTGATATTGCATGCTGTCTGTGTCTCATTAACCATATATATATATATTCCAGATATATATATAACCATATATATATATATATATTCCAGATCTCCTTGCCTGCTAGTCCCCCAAAGCAGGACTTCCTGGTTGTGCTTTATGCTTTCTTAGAAGTTACTGTCCCCACCTTGCCACCACAAGGACATTTGAACACTCAACTGTCCCATATCTTTCTCATGAGTACCTGGTGAGGTTGTGGGGGAAAGTCTGAGAGTCACAAAGTCCACCTTGGATTTACAGCTTCTAGGTGCTCTTCATATACATATTAGTCCATCCTCTGCCTTGAGATTATTCATTACAATTTTAATTGAAGTTTCTGGCAGCTCGAATTGGCTCTAGGACCATGTCCTTTAACAGGTCCTTGCCTTTCCTCATATTTCAGATTAACTGGTTGCTCTGAGACCTCAGCAATTTGAGAGCTTCAATTAAAATATATAGAATTTTTGCAGAGTTCCAATATGCACCCATCAGAGAACAAGCAATAAACAAGACAAAGAAAATTTAGTATTGTCATAGAAATCATTTGAAATGGCCAATTGGTTGGAAGGTTTTAATGACCTAAGGAAAGTTCTCTGGGACTCAACACCAGCAAGATCCAAGCTCCCCTCATGGCTCTAACATCACCTCCAAACACCATCTTACCTGTTGGTTGCTCCGCTCTGCCCATACACTGATCTCTGCAATGCTTTTGACTTGGCACTCCATTTCCTCACTGGATATTTTTCCTAGGTCTTGGGAAGACTGTCTCCTGGTTCTCCACATCTCCACCTGGAAGAACAACCCCGCTGAGCTTATCCACGACCACCTTGGTCTGAAGATTCCCACAAATTTTTCTAAAACACACAATATGATTTTCCAACACAGTTTCTGCACCTAAGGCACAGGCATCAGTGCAGAAGAGGAGGCAGAGAGATTGTAGAAGCCAGAGGAACAGGAAGTTTGCTGGGAGAGCGTTACCTCCCAGAAATATCGAAGAAGCTATAGGCATGAAGTATCACCAACATGCCTCCCTAAATATTACTGGAACAAGGATACACCAGTAGGCATCCTAATGTGGAATCGAGAACTCTCCCAGGAGTCTCAGCCTTAGACAATGAACTATGGCACTTAAATGCAGAGAACAAGAGAATTAGTCTTCTCAAGGGAAGAGAACACCAATTGGTTATCAAATATCAAATGGTCATCCTTGAAAACAAGCAACTTTAGATTGATGGACTAGGTTGTGTTTAAATATTCAGGAATATATATGTGTGTGTATATATATAATATATATAATACATATAATCTTAATGTATTTAAAGAAAAAGATCTATCTATCTATCTATATATATATTTAGATATATTTTTAAAGAAAACAAGGCCATGAACTTGAAAGAGAGCAAGGGAGGTACATGGAAGGGGTTCGGGGAAGGAAAGGGAAGGGGAAAACTATATAATTATGGTAAAAATTAGAATTGAAGAAGCATTTGTATCTTAATGTATTTACTTGCTTGTTTTCTAGCATGTGCCCACCATGCGGGGTCCAGAAGAGCTTGTGTGCTGCAGCAGCTCCTCAAACATATGTGACTGAAATGTCATGGATAATTGCAAAGAGCAAAACATTATCAGTAATTATCAAGCTGACCTGTGCTCTCCCCCCCCCCATGGTACAGCTACTGTGTTCAAGGACTCTTTGTACTGAGTTGGCTTTAATCTGAGCCCAGCTGAACATACTTCAGACACAGGTACAGTCATCACAGACATTGACGCAAGTCTGGGAATCCACCATATGATTTCAACACATGATAAAGCAAGGCCGTTTCAACAGCATGGGAGGTGCTTGTTCTCTGAACAAGGAACACCGGCTTCCCATATCATATGGTCTGGGAAAGCATTGTTTTCTTTTTAATAATTTTTACCTCACCATCCTTAGGCAATCTGAAAAACTAAAGGAGTTTGAAATATCAAGCTGTTGGAAATCCCCTAGTGTTCAGGTTTAGGTGGCTTGGATCCCTCAAAGGGTACTATAACATATAAAGTTGTCAGGAATTAACACCGGCTAGAGAACTGGGCCAAAACTCACGCACCAGTGCTTACTTAATATTATAGTGTCTTTTCTTCCTTATCAAAATTATGAGACATGAAAGTAAGAACTACATTTCTTTCTAAATTTTGGATTGGGGGCATTAAATGCTTTAATTTGAGTGTTTTTGTTTGTTTTTTAAAACCACACTGAACCATTTTAGAAATAAAATTACTAACACTTCTAATATAATTGGTGACTTCTTTCTGTCTAATTTTAAATGTATGTTTCTAAGTTGTTGAACTTTGGGGTATACAGAAGCAAAAAAAAAGAACAACCCACAAACATGGGCAGTGATTCATACCAGTCTTCACTGATCTGAACCCACAAACATGGGCAGTGATTCATACCAGCCTTCACTGATCTGAAATGTGCCTGACTCCAGCAGAGAGAAATGGAAATGAAATTCTATGGGGATCAGGTCCAGGTCATATCTCTGTGATTGTGTGTATATAAATGTGTGTTTCTACTTACTTATCCATTATGCACTATTGAATCCATGCCATGAGACAAACACTATGCCCAGTAAATAATGGGGAAGAAAACAAACATATTTGCTTCCTTACTAGGACTTAGAATACAAGAAGAAGAGAAAGATATAAGTTGATCTACAATAAACTATATTGTATCAGCTGAAAAAAATGTTAAGAGAAAAGTGAATAATTTCTTACTAAATCCCAGAGGAGAGATGAATAATGATAGCGATAAGAACTTATGAAGTATCAGCGGACATGTTTTCTTTAGGATACAGTAGTCTGCTTACTGACAATGAGCAGACAATGATTACAACAGGAGCCAGGTTTACAGTGCAGCTCAGAAGAAGCCGCCAGCAAGTGGAGCTAGTTAGTGGAGGTAAGAGGAATGGCAAAGTCACAACACAGAAACAAGGACAGTGCTTCCTGGAAGAAGTGAGCATTCATGTCAGATGGTGTCTAGAGGGTCAGCGAGATGACTGACTGAAACAGCTATACAAGTAGATGCCAAAGAGACCACAAGGTCCCATGTGATAATTTCTATTGGAGTGACAGAAACAGATCCCAGAGCCAAAAGCAAACTGGAGAAGAGTGGGATTGTTTGAGTCAGAATGATAGACTGACCACAACTGTTATTTAACCTTCCCAAAGTTTCATAAGGAGAAAACTAGGAGTAGTTCTAAAATCTATAAGCCTGTAAAGATGGGCAAACAAGAAAAGACTGTACTGTTTTGGGAGTTTGAAAGCAGATGACTGAGGAGGAGCTGCCTTAGCAAATTCAGGAGAGCCGTGACTCGACAGGTCCCACAGACTGCAGGGAGGACATACTACTCCCAATCTCCTAAAGGGACATGTATTAAACTGACTTCTAATGATTTTTCCTTAAGCCCATAGATTAATGCATCTTTCAGCACTTACCAGAGAAGCCTTTGCTTGCAATAGAAGGTGATTGACAAAGAAACCCACAATTGGTCAAGGCACAGAGAATAAGAAGCCACAGATTGCTCTGTCTTAAATATGGCATTTATTTGATACCTCCTCCAACCAAGGCTCAGGTATCATCACAGAAAGGGAGAACAAAAATAGTGGAAGAGTCAGAGGTTGTAGGTGACTTCAAGGAAATGGCGTCTTCTGGACAAAACAGGACAACTGCACGTAATGAACTCAGTTTGGGACAACATGCACAAGACCTGGGAGAGCTGAAGCCAGACCAAATTCCAGGCTGGAGGGGGCACAAAGTGCCCCCAGAGCTGATCAGGTATTGTAGTTGAGAGCTGCTGGGAGAAAGAGAGTCAGTCTTCTTTAAGAGTATTGCCTCTGGCAAATCAAACATGCTTCAGTGGGAGGACACAGATCCGAGACTACATTGGCATTGAAAATTGGACTTGGTAGGTGTAAAAACCAAAATAAAAGAGGACACTAATTGGATAGGTAGATCTGGGGTTTAGGGGAGTGAAGAATATGATCAAAATACATTTTATGCAATTATCAAAGAACTAATTTTAAGCTTAAAAATATACAACTTTGGGGACAAAGGTAAGAGTCTACAGGTTTTCAGGAAGGAAAAAAAGGCATATAGGTCACATATGAACTATGGGAAATCAGAACAACATATGACTTTTCAACATGGTACTAGAGCAAGGGAGATTTTCATCCTAGAATTTCATACCTAGCTAAACTATCTGGTGAAGTTAAAAGGTTCACATTTAGATAATGTGCATTGTCAGAAAATAAAAGGTACCTGTTCTTCAAAAGCCAAGGAAGAGAAGGAAATTAGATGCAAGAATAACAGTCTCAGGAGAGAGACAAAGCATGAAGAACAGAGTCCCAGGGTAGCAGTGAAGATCTCATGGTGATGGTCAATGATCAAGATACATAGCTATTCCAGATTTGATCACTATCTGAAGGAGACAGAATTTCTAAGGCTTTTGTCCCCAAGATATCTGATGATGGTGCAATGGGTAGAATTGCCAGGAGCACTTAGCTACTGAAGCATCATGCATATATATTGTTCAGTTTCTTGTTCTCTTGAGACCTTCTTCTAACATAGCCAAACTTGTTTTCTCTTGTTTTTCAAAATCAAGGTATTAGTTAATACTAATGTAATGAAGATGAAAAATGTGGGTAGAGTGATTAATAAAAAACAATAATGTCTTTATTTGGGGAATAGCAAAAAGCAGGAAAGAGTTTTGACTGGAAAGAAGGTGGACATTGTGACATTAAGAGGTAAATAGGATTTTATTTCTTGGTAGCCATATTATTTTGACTCTTTAAACTATATAAATACCTTTTATATATTCTCAAGTGTATGGAATGTGTGGGGATTATGTAGTTTGTATTGTTTTGTTTTTGATACAGGGTCTCTTTGTATATCCTGGGATGGTCTCTAATTCACTAGGTAGCCCAGGATAGCCTTGAATTCAATGGGATCCTCCTACTGCAGCCTCCTGAATGGTGGGATTACAGGTGTAAGTCACTCCAGTCAGTGTGCATTCTCTTTTATGTGCAAGGTACATTTGAAACGTTTTCAAAATATTTTTTAATTTCAACAAAAGAAAATGAGAAAATGAGAACTAAAGTAATTATCATTTTCTCCTGAAGGGAGGAGAAGAAATGAGCATCAATAAGAGATGCTGATTGGGGATGGGGAGAGAATAGTGAGGTGATGTTCCTGTGTGGGTGTTAGTTATACCAAAGGAGAATTAGAAGATTTGGGGGCAAACAGAAGCATGAATGACTCAAAGTCCATTTTTAACCTCTGTGCCCACTGCTTCCAATACCCTCAACCACCACCACTTATCCCACCATAATTTGCATAATTAGCATGAAAATGTCTCAATACATAGTGTAACAGACTGCTGTATGGATATAAATTAATTCTAATCTGGACTCTAGAATCAGGTGGTTAGCTGTGAAAAACGCTCATCAGATTAGCCTTTGAAAGACTTTAATTAGGACTTTATAGTGAAGAAGCTCCACAGCCAGGCATTTCAAATACCCTGAGAGCTACACCAGAGGATTCACAAATTAGTGTAATAGATGTTGGAAATGACTCATTCATTGGCCAAGTGAATGATATTTAAGATATTAAAATGGAAGGAAAGAGCTTTTCCGTTTACAGAGATGAGGCAGGAGATACTAGAGAGACAACTAGCCAACCAGCGCTGCTTCAGAGAGAGCCTTCACTTGGGTGTAGACACACGTCAGGTGTGCTTCTGCTCCCTGGTGTAAGGAGACAGTCAATGCTACCTCATATGGTAGCCAAGTTTGTCTCCAAGTATCCTTGCCATAGATAGAGTCAGGTGGAGAACCTCAACAACAGAGGCCAGGGTTGTCAAAGGAAGGATCTCAGGAAAGACCTATTAGCAAACATTTGTAAGTGTAGCAGAGGTTGGTTTGGGCCTATTCTCTTTAACAAAGTAACCTCTGGGTACGAGGATTTATAGGGACTGTGACATACGCTTCCTACCCAAGGTTCCTTGTCAGGTGCTACAATCATTAACCGAGCTTGACAAACATGAATACAGAAACTGGTTTAAGTCCATTTGCAACCCTTACTTAACCTACTTGCTGGATGAACCACGCTTGTATTCAACTTTCAGAGTCAACCCTTTCTTGTACTACACCCTACTCAAACTTTCCTGTCCTGTCTTGTCTATGAACCTCACTTACCATTTCATTAAAGCTATTAAAATATTTAGAGAACGGCTGATGTAAGCCCTGTTTAACAAGTGAAATGGAAGCTCCCAAATGAGACTCCCACTGCGCAACATTTTTATAGCAATAGTTGTTCATTATAAGGATCTCAAATCAATCTCTCTTCCTCCAACCCCACACTTAAAATATGCCGGATACTGTCCTACATGTGTAATATGAATTGACTTCTAGAATTTTCACTACTGACTTATGGCAGATACTGTAGATACCCACATTTAGCAGAAAAGGCAATGGAGTCAGGTAAAGGTAAAGTAAATGGTCCAGAGTCACACAGCTGTCATTCATTCCGAGCCCACTGGGCTCTAGAAACAAGACTTTCAACTTCAGAACATAAGAATGAGAAAAAAGAATGTTAGTTTACACCGCTGAGTTTATCATTGTTTTCATGCCGATAGGGAACTGGCTTAGCTACCCATGCTCAGCCAGAATGCTGGTGTGAAATGGATATTGACGAGATAACATGAGTTTCAAGGGAGGTAAGAGACACTTGTCTTTGAGTTCAGGTCTGTTGCAGGGAGGCTACTTGTTCATCCTGGCTGCCTGGCTAACTTAGCCCTGAAATAACCACACAGAAACTGTATTAATTAAATCACTGCTTGGCCCATTAGCTCTAGCTTCTTATTGGCTAACTCCTACATCTTAATTTAACCCATTTCTATTAATCTGTATATCACCACCAGGTCGTGGCCTACCAGCAAAGTTATCTCCAGCAGCAGATCCATGGCGTCTCTCTGGACTCTGCCTTCTTTTTCCCGGTATGCCATTTAGTTTTCCCCACTTACCTAAGTTCTGCCCTATCAACAGGCCAAGGCAGTTTCTTTATTCATTAACCAATAACAGCAACACATAGACAGAAGGACCTCCCACACAGGTCTTTGTTCTGGACCAGGGGTGGCTAGAACTTCATGTGGAATTTGAGTGGGTCTTTCAATTCTTCTGGACTTCCACACCTTCCAATCACTCACAACCTTGAAGTATCACAGAAGATGACAGATTCCCCTAACTTCACAGAGCAGAGCTGTTTTCGACTGTGTTGAAGAAGAAAGACACTGAGACAGTCATCTAAGATGTTTGTTATAAGAATGACATTCTAAGTATGTTTTTTCTTTATTTTCATTTATTTGGAAAAATAATAATGTGTCCCAAGATTTTCTATGGGACAGACAAAATAGATCATCGTGAGTAGTGTTAAGAAGTAGATTGGGGAAGGCTGACTTTAAGGACCATCGTGTAATATAGTCCTGAGGTTTTCTCCCTTCTGTTTAGTAGCTTGTCATTTATCACACAAACTGAGCACACAAACCACAATGGCGTCAATCATATTTCTGCAAACTGTG
>PVIU01022372.1:0-29538 GCA_004026605.1 Ondatra zibethicus
AGTAGGGAGGAAGAATCTGCTGGAGTGTAGTTTCCCATTACCCAATTCATCCAGTTCGTTGTGAAAAATCGGTTGGGGTCTTTCGGAGTGAGCAGATGTCTCTATCCACTCAGTCCCACCTATGCGAGAACTGTCTCGATGCTTGAATCTGGCACTTGGCATGGCCGTGGCTTCAACAGGATAGCCCGAAAATCCGACAATGAAAACATAAATGGGCTCTGGGCCCTAGCGGTGTGTACTAAGTAGTTCCTAGCCTGGAGGAGAGCAAGAGCAAGAAGGGAGTTTTCCAACACGTGGGAAAACAGCACCCCCTCCCGTGGGACCTCAAATGTTTAGTATTTTTCCTTAAACAAACAACCTCTCCACCAATGTAGTAATCCCAATCAGAACAAATCAGACCAAATTAAAAAATACCCAGTTTTAATGGCTGCCAGCACTCCTGGGTGCTCCGTATGGGGAAACATGGAGAGCGGAAAAGGAAAAAGGAAGACAGTGAAAAACCCGGAGACCAGGTGTCCATTCTCGGCGCGGGGGGGGGCAATTTAAATAGCCTGTGGGAGTGGTCTTTACCTTCCCTGGGGAGGGATTACCAGGTCTTTCTTGACCCTCCCTGGAGAGGGGTCACTGTTTGGCGGGCTTTCTTGGAGGTGGAGTTTGGACTGAGGCAACTCCCACGGGAGGGAGCTTGAAATGGAGTTTTCCACCCAACATTCCAAAAATAGATATCAGGGGGCCGGGGTGAAGCCCCCTAACTAAATAATTATTACTCATCTGGTCAACAAAGTACTATCCAAAAGGTTATAGGAGCAACCTACATAGGTGCCCCTTGCATGTAGTAGGTTTGTTAATTTTTCTTGCTCTTTTCTAGGAGTTGGTATTCAGACACCACTCTTTAGGTTTTCCTGAACATGAATATCTGAAACATGGTAGTTATGTTTTTTTTAAACTTGATTTTGGTTTTACGTTTAATTCCACTAATTGATCTTCAAGTGGGGATAGGCTGTGTATGGAGCAAGATGCATTGCCTCTTAATTGGAACGAGAATGTAAATCAGTGATCCAGTAGCTGTACACCATACTCTGCCAGCTGGAAAGCAAAGGCAAATAATAGTAATAGCAACAAACAGCAGCAAGCTAGATACAGACAAAAAGTAAAAGCAAATACTAAGTATGATATCCACAACTCTACCAACAATAGTAGGAATGGTAGAGACAGGAATAATATAAAAAAGTGTTCCCATTGCTCTGTATCCTCTCCAGCATAAGCTATTATCAGTGTTTTTGATTTTAGCCATTCTGACTAGTATAAGTCAGAATGGTATCTCAGAGTTCTTTTGATTTGTATTTTTCTGGTGGCTAAGGATGTTGAGTAATTCCTCAAGTGTCTTTTAACCATTTCAGATTCTTCTGTTGAGAATTCTCTGTTTATATCTGTACCCCATTTTTAATTGAATTATTTGGTATTTTGATTTCTAGTTTCTTGAGTTCTTTATATATTTTGGAGATCAGTCCTCTGTTTGATGTGTGGTTGGTGAAGATCTTTTCCTATCCAGTAAGCTGCTGTTTTGTCTTATTGACTATGTCCTTTTCCTTATAGAAGCTTCTCAGGTTCAGGAGGTCCCATTTATTAATTGTTGCTCTCAGTGTCTGTGCTACTGGTATTATATTTAGGAAGAAGTCTCCTGTGCCCATTCTGTCAAGACTACTTCCTACTTTCTCTTCTATGAGGTAGGGAACCTTCATCCAAGAACTGATGGAAGCAGATGCAGAGATCCATAACAAAGCCCTGGGCTTGAACTGCCAAAGTCCAGTTGAAGAGAAGGAGGAGCGCTAATATGAGCAAAAGGGTCACGACCATGATAGGAATACTGACAAAAACAGCTCACCCGGGCTAGTGGAAGCTCACTGACTCCATTCTGACAGTGGGGAAACCAGCATAGGACCGAATTAGGTCCTCTAAATGTGGGTGACAGTTGTATGGCTGAGGCAGTCTGTGGGGCTACTGGCACAGGATTTATCCCTAGTGCTTGAAATGGCTTTTTGAAGCCCATTCTCTTTGGAGGGCTACCTTGCTCAACCCAGATATAGTGTGGAGGACCTTGGTCCTTCCTTAAAATGACTTGTTTGACTTTGTTGACTCCCCATGGGAAGCCTTATCCTCTCTGAAGAGTGAATGGGAGTGGGGTTGGGTGGGGGGAATGTGGGGGAGTGAGAGGAGGGGAGGGAGTGGGAAGTGGGATTGGTATGTAACATGGGAAAAGATTGTTTTAAAAAATAAATAAATAATTTAAATAAAAAAACTGAAAAGAGTAAGGAAAATCAAGGTAGATATTGAAAGTCATAAGGAAAGGCAGGGTGAAATAAGAGATTTTAGGGGCTAGGTAGAGGGCTCAGTGAGTAAAATGCTTGCCAGGCAAGGATGAGTACCTGAGTTCATACCCCAGCAACCATATAGGAAGCTATACAAGTTGGTTTGTGTGCACAATCCAAGCCCTGATGGAGACAGGCAGCTCTCAGGGGCTTGTTGGCCAATCAGTTTAACTGATGGCAAACCTCAGATTTGTTAAGAGACATTGATTCATAATATAAAGTAGAGGAGAAATTGAGGAAGACATCCCAACACCAACATCTGGCTTCCATATTCACCCATAGGGGCAAGCATACTGATATATATCTCTAAAAGTAACCATGACATCAACAAGAAAACACTAAAATATATAGCAGCCCTTTGAACTATAAATGTGTAGTGGGATTCGCAAAATGAAAAACATACTTAGAGAAATGACCAGTGGGAGGCATTAGCATATGGGCATTCACATTCCCATGGACACACACACTTTATGTAAATCAATGCAATACTACTTTTAAATGGAAACAAAAAGTATATTATTAAGTGTGTATCACTGATGAAATACAGTTTGACATTCAAATCAAGCACTAGGAATAAAAAAGGTCCCTTGCTTATTTTGAAATTATATGGCGGAGTAGTTAGGGAACTAAATAGAAGGTATAAAATTGTAGTTTATAATGAGTACTAAGACATAAAAAGAAACATTGAAAATACAAACTTACAGGGACTATTTGGATAGAATCAATGAAAGATGTCTCCTAACACTGTGATACTTAATGAAAGACATGGAGAAAGAGTGACACAGCTGTCATTTATTCCCAGTATTGATCACAGCACATAGCCATCCATCCTTCTTTTCATAAGTATCTAATGTTTGGTTATATTGGATAAATCAAGTAGTTTGTGCTTACAGGGGCAGAAAGATGGACTTGGTGACTTGCTGTCTGAGGAATGAAGAGTCAATGGAGGGACTGTGACTTTGAAACGATTACTATCCGTGTTATGTTGGATTTGACTACTGCTTTGTGAGATGCTTGTTAAATGCTGAGGAATATTGAGAGTTGGTGATGAGATGTTTGGTAACTTGAAAGCAGCAGTGGCAAAAATATTTATGCTATATGAGTCTGCAATCATTTTGAATCGGTTTTAGATTGCTTCTTAACTTGAAGTTCTCTATTCTATAATCATCTGTTTAAACAGTTATTGTTTCAAAACAAGAAAACAGAATCACATTACAATATGCTATTAAAATGTAAATATAGTGATTTAAATAGTATTTATGGTTGAAAACCCCGAGACTTTAAACTTAAAACATCAAACAATGTGGCTTGCAGTCCCATACTCTGGGCAGCGCCTTCATATGCTGTGACTGCTTCATGCTACTTGCTTTTACTGGCTTGCTCTCCAGCAAAGTCTCCATCCTTGCAAGCCTGATGTCAGACAGTTACAGTGTAATATTTCCTGTTGTAGAAGAAAATGTTTCTTTTATCTATGCTCTACAGTTTCAGTAGCCCTTCTCCTTTGTTCCCCAACTCTCCAGAAGGTACTAAACTTTCCCCTGGTTCATTCTTTTGTTCTTGAATTCTATAGAGGCAGCCTGTTCTCTCAATCCTCTGCTAACTTGTTCTTATGAAGGGCAGCAAATATCAAGGGAGGTTTTGAATCCTCACCTTCTTTGGTCTTGTGGTGACATTTGCGGCCAAGTACAAAAGTTGTGATGATTTCCTGGAAAATTATGTACACTATATGTAACAAACATCTCTTATTTCAAATCACAAAATTCTGTGTACAGGATGAATTTCTATAACACAAGTAAAATCAAATTTAACAACATCACAGAGTGTTAGGGTACTTGACACATCCTTTACCCTCTGAATACATTTATATTTCGGATTTAGATGTAACCATGTAACCAAGGAATATTCCATTCATCATTAGTCAGGACTAGAGCATCAGACTGGATGCTGTAGCAAGAGCTGCAGGCGGCTCCACATAGTTCTTGACTTCAAGAGAAAGTCAGTGGAGAGATAAAGCAAAGGATTTTTTTAGACATTTGTTTTCCCAATGTGAAGCTTTGTAATATTTATTCTTCATTCTAGACATCAGTCATTCTCACTGCATTTTTCACGAGATCGTATTTGGCTGGTGAATAGACTCATGGGTAATTTGTTTTGCAAAAAGTTCATATTTATGTCTTGCTGCGGGAGCTCCTTCTGCTCCTTCAGCCAATAGTCTTTAAGATACCAGCCCACTTGGGCATGGTATATTTGGCTTGAAAAAGCAGCGGTAGCAGTACACTTGCTCTCTTGCTTTGGAATCTGCTTTTGCTACCAGATTCTTTTCCTGGTGTGTAGAGGGTTGTTGTCTAGGATGGTGATCTGTAAGTTTTTCCCTTTAATAAATAACCCTTTTATTAATCATAATTCCAGACTGCTGTGGGATTGTTTTGTGACTTATTCCTTTAATGTCTGACACATGATAAATAGTTTTCATGTTATTTAGCTAATGAGGATGGAAGGCTGAAAAATAAATTCTACTTGACAATCTTCATTATTCATCTCCAGGTATGTTTAATATGTCAGATGCTAAAAGCACATATCATCTACATAAGGAATACTAAATTCTGCTGGCTACTAAATTCTTTTCCTTTTGAAGGTATCTTTAGAAGAAGATTTATTTTATGTGCATTAGTGCCCTATCTCCATGTACACCTTTATACCAGAAGAGGGCATCAGTTCTCACTAGAGATGGTTGTGAGCCACCTTGTGGTTGCTGGGAATTAAACTCAGGATCTCTGGAAGAGCAGTCAGTGCTCTCCCATCTCTCCAGCCCAGTGACTAAATTATTTAATCTAATGATGATGCTAATGTGGTGTGTGTGTGTGTGTATGTGTGTATGTGTGTGTCATGTGCATATGCACAGATGAGTACACACCCATGAAGTTGCTTGTGGAGGCCAGAGATCAGCTTTAGGAGTATAGGAGGTGGAGGGCTAAGCGAGAAGGTGACTTCATTTATGCTGGTGTGGGAGGTCCTCACCCATGCTGGAGTGGAATATTCCTGCAGCGCAGCTGTTTGGGGTCACCCATGCTCTTATTAGTAGCTATCATCCATGTTATTATTAGTATTGCTCACTATTTTACCCTTCTTGCTCACTATTTGAGACAGTTTCTTTTTACTGAGTCTGGAACTTCCCACTGCAGCTAGGCAGCATCAGCAGAAGCTATGTGGATCCTCCTGTCTCTGTCCTGATATTCTGCAGTTATAAATGTTTGTGACCACACCCAGCTTAATAAGCATTCTGTTAGCATGTCTGTCTTTGAATATGTTAAAAAGTATGATGAAATAATCTCAGTGATGCTCTTGTAATTTACTTCAATTTTACTTCTAAGAATCTAGAATTTGGTCTTCAACAAAAAGCATTAAAATGTTTTATTACAAAATTTCCTGTCTGATCTTTACAATTTATGCTATAATGTTAACAATTCCTGTTAGCAGTCAGAAACAAGAGTTACAGTGAATATTAAAGCCTTAAAGCTATCATCGAGAATGCAGGAATAATTTTAAAATACCAATGATAACAATAATTGACCTATTTATATCACACAGCAGGGACTCCTTTATGTTATGAATTTTCTGAAGATTTAATGCCTTGATAAGGAATGTGACACAATATATGATTTCACACAAATATTTCTAAAGCCATACTGACGTGTAAATTAGAAAAGTCATATTTGCATTCTGTTTCTTTAGAAACACACTGTGGTCTGGGTACAGGGAGTCCCATGACGGCTGTAAAGAGAGCTCTCCACTTCGTGCTAGCGCTAGCATCTCTGCTTCAGGTCTGAATGGCTCTGGGGAAATCTCCTGTCACCAATGATGTTAAAATAACAAATGTGCAAGCAAGCCTCATATCTGCGAGAAATATCTAATCAACATAGGAAACTGTTGATATAGGAGGCAGTTCACAATATAGACTACAAAATACTGTGTGTTACTCAAAAACTGTTATGAGACTTTTCTCTGAGATCTGACTAGTGTCTGTTTGCTCCAGAGTGCTATGGGCAGAATAAAGAAACAATTTCATTCAAGTGCAGCTTGGCGAACAAATGAGTATAGGGAATTATTAATAATAACATGGATGACAGCTACTAATAAGAGCATGGGTGACCCCAAACAGCTGCGCTGCAGGAATATTCCACTCCAGCATGGGTGAGGACCTCCCACACCAGCATAAATGAAGTCACCTTCTCGCTTAGTCCTCCACCTCCTATACACTCTAGTGCTTTCAAATATCATCAAGATCACATGCAGCTGGAGCAGGGATACCTGCATCTTGATTGGGACAAGCAGAAGGAACTGATGCTGTGTCCTCAGAAGAATGTCTGATAACTCTTCTTCCACTCCTCCTAGAGAAAGTTAATAGGCCTCTAGTTAATACATTAATAGTTAATAATCATAGAAGTATTTCACAAGGCAATCAAAGCTTTAAATTTAAATTTAAAAATGTTAATGATGACCATGCACACCTTAACTCAATGTCTCCAACCTGCAGCTACCAACTTCAGCTGTTTTCTTTAACTGTTGTTGCTTTGACATACTAACAGAAACTAAATTGAAGCTTTACTCAAGACCAGCTACTCATTTGCAACCCTTTAACTTGACACTGAAATGACATTTTGTCCTTAGGATTTACAAGCAAGATGACCATCATAATATTGCTAGATCTTGTAGCTTTTTAGAAAATTATAAATAAGAACATTTATGTGAAATACACTGTTTTAAATCTTGACAGCAAATTTAAACCTAGTGAATAATACTATAAATATAAAAATATTTCTTAGATACTATATATTTCAGGTAGAAAAAACTGTTTATAAAGAAAAATATTTTAAACTATTTTCATTCCAGAATTTTACTTAGTAGTTGATAAATTCTGAGAAAGGTTACAATAAACTCCAGTCAAATTTAGAGCACCAGGAATCTGGTCTCTAGGTTGAATGACCTTTCCTTCATTTTCAGTAAGTATTTTTCAAGATGGATGATAGTAGGCTCTCAATTCATTGAAGTAAACAAATGTAGTAGAAGAAAGCTTCCAGAGAAATGTTTGTGTACAATAGAATTCTGTACTACATTTTCTTATTAATTGAAGCTAATTTTGCATTATAGAGAAAATAAACAGGATGAAGAAAAATATGAGCACTTCAAATGAAGTGTGACAAACAGGGCCCATAGGCAAGTACATGCTATAGGTCATGGTATAGATAAAGATGATGTCCATCATTCTCTGTCTATCTACCACAAGAAGATACACTAAAGAAAATCGTTCATTTTTCTATGAAAATATGACTTGGGAATTAATGTGTGCAACTTTAAAAAACCTACTTCTATATTATGCCCTTCTGAAGCAAGTAAGCAGGGGACATGAGAGAAGACAGAGACAATCCAGCATCTCTCTTGGTGTAATTAAAGCCTAGAACCAACTATGGTAAGATTTCTGCTTTCAGATCATCATGAACAATATTGTGGAATAATCTTTTTATAAACTGTGAAGATGTGTCTCTTTTTAAAACCTTTTGATTGGTTTAATAAAGAGTGGAATGTCTAATAGCTAGGCAGGAGAGGATACAGGACTTTGGAGGACAGAGAGAGGAACTTGGGAGAAGAATCTGAGAGGCAGGGTATTAACTAGTGAGACACGGGAAAAGTCAGATGTACTATGTGGAAGAAAAGTAACAATTCATGTGGCAGAATGTAGATTAATATAAGCAGGTTAATTTAAATTATAAGAGATAGTTGGGAACAAGCCTAAGCTAAGGCCATGATTAAGAAGTCGCCATGTCATTTTTTGGGAGTTGGTAGTCCAAAGAAAGAGAAACCTGGACATCAATACAGCCACAAAACTCTCTACCTATAATATGTCCTGCTGCAAAGTATCCTGGGGCAATGGTGACATAGAATTTCTGTGAATGGCCAAACAATGTCTGGTTTAACTTGAGGCCCATCCTGTTAGAGGGAGCTCATGCCCTAACCTTCCTGGATGGCCAGGAACAGGAGACATAGATAGCACAGAGACCTAGGGTAGAACCAAACACAAATGGTCAAAACATGAAATATTAAGAAAACAAATAACTCAAAAATGAAACAAAGATCTATACAGAGAGTTCTTGAAAGATAAAACACAAATGACTGTGAAACATTTTAAGTTTTTAAACTTTATTAGTTATTTTGGAAGTATAAATTAAAGTTACTCTGAGATTTCATCTTACCTCAACCAGAATGGCTAAGATTAAAAAAGTGATAACCAATGCTGTGTGAATAAAAACTGCTACAGCCACAGTGGAAATCAGTGTGGAGACTCCAGAAAAGCTAGAAATTAAACTACCATACAATCGAGCTCTTCCACTCCTAGGCATATATCCAAAGGACTCTACATCCTACTGCAGAGATACCTGGTCATCCATGTTCATTGCTGCTCTACCCACAACAACTAGGAAATGGAAACTAGGAAATATCCATCAACTGGTGAATGGATGATAAAAATGTGGCACATTTAGACTGTGGAGTATTAACCAGCTGTTAGAAAAAATGAAATTTGCAAGTAAATTGATAGAGCTGGAAATAATCAATTTAAGTGAGGTAGCAGTGCTTGAGGAAGATACAACCCCTGTTTTCTCTCATTTATGAATATTAGCTTTGAATCTTCAGATAGGTATATTTTGTTTGAAATACCCATGGAAAGTAGGGGAATACTAAATTCAAGGGAAGAAGAGAGAAAATGAAGGTATAAGGATATAAAGGGGAATAGTGAAGCCAGAAGGGTATAAAGGGTTGAATGGGGATGGAAGACAGATGATCAGAGGAGGGGAGGAAGTTAGCGGAGTGGTAATTAATACTAAAGACCTTTAGAAAAAGTTATATGGAAGGATATATTCATATATATTTTCAAACAATTTTCTACTATGGAGAGAGGCATGAAGATGAAACCCTACCTCTGAGTAAGGAGCTACTGTGAATTGATAACTGCTTGTGGAGGGAGAATCAGTTTACTTTAGAAGTGGAGCTCCCAGTGAGTTAATTATGCTGTAGTGGAAGGCTATATACCTCTAAGAGTAGTATATGGGTGACACCAACTGTATCGGTGGGCTTACAAAAACAGAGGACACAAAGTTGGTTGGGTGGGGAAGAGAATGGTGGATCTAGAAGAAGACATGATAAAAGGTGGATATAATCAAAATATAATGTATGGAATCCTGAAAGAACGAATGAAAAAATGAGGAAGAGCAAACCAACAAAACTTTTAAGATTATGATGTAAAGCAGGAAAGGACAACTTCATAGACAAAGTTTTGAAGAGAACAGATGAACCTGCCAGGTATTATTTATTATTGTATTGATCTGATAATAATACTCTCAAGAAAACTCATCAATGTCTGCCTCAAATAAACTGTACTTTGGAGAAGAAAAACAAAGTATCTCATGAAAATAGATGGATCCTCAACCTAGGGGCAGCAACCCCAGCTTCACAAAGCTCTTAAGTTGGTGAATGATAAATTCGGGTGCTCCTTATTTTTGCTTTTGTTTTTTTTGTATGTAAATGATGATAATGGTGATGTGATATGTGTGTATGTGCATGTGTGTAAATATGTGTGAGAGTATGATGTGTCAACTTAACTTACTGAGGGGAAATCTCTCGCTGAATGAGACCTTATCAATTCTGGCTGCTCTCTCTAGCTAGGTTCCTCTAGGATCCTCTGCCTCCACTTTGTGTATACTGGGATTACATGAATCTGATATACATTCTGGCCTTTACATGGGTCTGGGTAGTCAAATTCTGGTCCTCACACTTGCTAGACAATCATTTCAACCACTCATCCATCTCCCTATCATCTGAATTACACATGTTATCTTTTTGATATTTATGCAATTTTCCATAATCAAATACATAAATTGGTTTTACTTTAAATTGAATTTGTTTTAATTGATACGCAGAAGCATAAAAATTCCAAATATAATGAAATAACATGATGGTTTAATATATGTTTCAATATGTGTATGCTCTTAGACATTTATCATTTCATTCTTTTACTTATGTATTTATTTTAATTATATGTACAAGTGTGTTGGTTGGTTTAGGCACATGTGAGGCACATCTGGAGAGCACAGAAGTGATCCCCTGGAGCTGGAGTTACAGGTAGTTCTTAGCCACCTGGTGTGAGTGCTGGGAACTAAACTCTGATCCTCTATAAGGGCAGTATGTGCTCTTTACTGCTCAGCCACCTCTCCAGCTTCCAGTCATCATTTTTGTAAATGGATAAAAAAGTCCATGCATTTGCTAGTTTTATGCCAGCTTGACACAACTAAAGTCATCTGAGCAGCGCTGGGGTGGGGACCTCATTTTAAAAAGTGCCTCCATGAGATCTGGGTTGTGGGCAAGCCTGCACAGCATTTTCTTAATTAGTGATTGATGTGGAGGGCCTAGCCTATTGTGGGTGGTGCTATCCTTGGGTAGGTCCTGGATGGTATAAGAAAGCAGGCTTAGCAAGTAGTTAGGAGCAGCAGTAAGCAGCACCCTTCCATGGCCTCTGCATCAGCTCCTACCTCCAGGTTCCTCTCCTGTTTAGTTCCTGTTCTGACTTCTTTCAATGATGAACGGTGATATGAAGTGCAAATCAAATAAACCCTTTCTTCCCCAAGTTGCTTTGGTCATGGCGTTTCATCACAGCATTAGTAGCCCTAAGAGTCACTATCCTTTTTTCTAACTTTTAATAATGTACAGTAAATTGTTATTATCTATATTTACCCTCCTATGCAATATTATGCTAGCCATTACATTTTGTACTTTATTTACTTATATTGAATCAGATCGCTAGCTATGATCTATATTTATATGTAACTTGTTTTTGACAAGTTTGTTTGCTTCTCCATAATTTGAGCAGCCTTGGTCTGATTATATCATAATACTTCATGACACAAAAACTTCCCATAAAAATGAAGGTTAAATGAATAATAAAAATGTCACACATCGCACAAACTATATCATTGTACTAAAATGTACCATGCATGAAATAGCTGAGACTATCCTGCCAACTGAGGCAGACCCCGACAAATCTTACAGAGCCAGAAAGGCTCAAGAATCACAGCACTGGAAAGTTTGTGTGATCTTTAACACTGGGTTTCAGCATGTTGGGAAATGCACGTAAGCTGACTGTCTGAACCCCAGATTGTCCTGGTGTTTGTCTAATATCGTTTGAATACCAGCCCACTCTAGTGTTCCTTAGTCTTCCACAGCTATCTGTAGACTAAACAGTAACGAGGTGAGTGCCCTTAACATGAAGAATAACTGCTGTGTGAAAGCAATGTTGATTTGTGGTTTGGACGTTTGGAAATTACCCACAGAGACCAATTTATCATCAATTTTGATCTCTGGATATAATTAATAAAAAGCTTGTGAAAGATGTAATTTTGCTATGGGACTTACATTTTACAAAATAACATGATGCCTAACACCAGGGCTGGACAAACTGTAAGGCACACATTTTTACCTACTGTTGTGCCTTCTGTTTTGTGAATAAAATTTATTGGAATATTGGCGATTGCATTCATTTCTTTACTGTTTATTGTTACATCTTTACTACAACAGTACAGCTGTGTAGTTGCTATAGAACTAACATGATCCGATAAATCTAAAATATTTGTAGTCTTGTGCTTTATAGGAAAAGTTGGTCAACTCCTCCTTCAATCTCTGTGACTCATCCTACAGACATATTTGGGCATTATATTTGGGCATTTATTATCTACCAGTTCTGCCATAGACAATGTCCATAATGCTTCTATCCCAGTCCTATGAAAAGTTGTTATTCTCATTAATTACATGAGAGATGAGAGGACTAGAAATTTAAATATTACTCATAAAGACGTTAAGCCAGAATTTAGCTTCAGGTTTAGCCCAGGAGATTCCTATTCTTCCTGTTCAATTCACATCTCTCCCAGTAAGTCCATAGTCTTCCTCTTTCAGGTAACTTTTGTGATTTGAAGCTACTAGGAAGACCACCAATGAAACAAGGTAAGGGCTATAGTTACCTAGATGGAAAGTTGATTTAATACATAATGCATACAATGTATTTCTGTTGATGTCTAGATTTTATCTGAATACACAGAACTGCCCTGGCATAGTTTGTTTTTAAATTTTTACAAAAGCCTCGGTTTGGGCATTACAACATCTACTCATTATTTAGTGAGTGGTTTTTGGCAAATGGTGTACATGAGCAGGCACCCACTCTTCATGTTGGAATAAGAAATTGAAACCTTGGGACATCTGTAGGCTATCACTGCAACGTGTGAGCTCAATTCTGTCTGACCATTGGACCCGCTAAGCCTTTTGAAAAGAGAAAAGTTTTATAGAAAGAAGATAGGCAGAACAGTCTGATGTGGCTTTTGACACAGGATTTTCTTATCTTCAGGGACCCATACTCTGATTAGTAGGATCCAGAAGACTGGTCACAAATGACCCAATGACAAGGTGGTCCCTGTGACCTGGTTGTTGTTCCTCTCTTGAAACAGGAATGCAATATCCAATCTTCAAGTAATTTCTCAATTCTTCTAGGAATCATTAAGTATCTAGACATGATCTTTTACTTCCAATAAAGAATTACAGCCGTAACTCAGAATTTTCTCTCCTAGACTGCTGACACAGTGCGTGGTTTTATGTTTGTTTTGTCTTTTGGTTTTGTTTTTTGGGTTTTTTGATTGTTTGTATGTTTTTGTTTTGTTTTATTTCATTTTTCTGTATGCCATTAAAGGACTTGAGAGAGTTCCAAGAATACATATCAAGTTAAGCAGCAGGACATCTTACCTAAGAAAGTGAATTAATTCCATTCTGGAAATTTTAAACACTGGATGCTTCTCCATAGACTAATTCATTGCTTAGTGAGAAGAACAGAGAAGGCAGGGACATATCACTACACTGTCACTAAGCAGTGGAATTTCAAGAGAAAGTTATTTTAAGAGACATATAGTCCAAATCCTTAATTTTATTGACTATTGAATGAAGGACTTGCCTGTCTGCCTGTCCACCCAGGAATTTGCATTCACCTGACCTGGGAAGATGTTAGGATGTTCTGCTCATCTAAAGACCCTAGAGTCTTCATATTATACAAGTCAAGAACATATTTTGGTTTACCAAGGATTCTTAAGGTTCCTAAATAACAAAATAATGTTGAGAGAGCTACGATTATCATGTCTTTAAAAGGTGTATGATTCATAATATAAACATACTCTGTTCTTATCCCCCAATAATCTTAGTAGTGATGAGAAAAGGAAATTAAGTTGTGAAATTTTGACATTAAAATATTTAATAAAATATTAAAAACCTAATATATGAATTAAATATCATATAACCAGTTGTTAAATTATGAGATTTCTTGCCCTAATTGTAAATTCAACCAGGAAGCAATATTTTATCTGCTGACTGAAAAGACTTGTACAAACAATCTTTGTGTATGACAACTGATTCTTCATCTTTCTTCATTCATTCCTCCACCCCAAGCACTCTTGCTTCTCCCTGTCTCTGGTCCTTCTGTGTCTCCACCCTGCCTGGAACTGTTGCTTCTGAAGCATGAAAAGGAGAGTCTGAGTTCAAGGGGTTTCTGAAACTATTGAGTTTCTATGCTGGAGTGGAAACGGTGGCACAAGTTCAAATACTCAATGATACATTCAGTATTACATTGACAGAACTCAAGGGCCTATTTTCACTAATGAAAAGCACAGGCCTCTTAAGTATGTACTTCTTCATTTGGTTTCTTTCCTTACAGCAAGTTCTCTTTTTCTCCCCCAATATCTAAATAATCACAGAGCGTCTAGCCAAACTTTGACACTCCACGCCCATATTCCTTCAACAAATTAAGCCATTGTGGACACTTCCGTGCTCATAATCATCATTTATAAGTCCTTATGGTACTGTGCTTGATTGTGGAAAATATTATCTGCACATTATTCTGGCTACTTTGGCAAAATGAACTCTTCTTAATAGTATTCTATTTCACACACTATGTAAGACCAAGAGACTTGCAGACTTTCCCCTCCATCCTCCCTGAGTCATCTTGTCTGGCATTTCAAAATACATTCCAAGGCAAGACGGGAGACTAACCACAACAGTAGCAGAGACAATTTTTGAGAGGAAATGCTTTTATTTGAGAGGGAAAGAGAAGAAAAAGAGAAAAAAGAAAAGGCGATAAAGAGATGCAAATCAGTTGGCCTGGAGGGATGGCACAGCCGTTAAAGGCTAGCCTCACAACCAAAAATATGAGATACAAATCAGTCATGTCAGGGCCAAAGAAAATATGAAATTTTGGTTACTTTCCGTCATATACATGTGTGATTCTTCTGGCAACTCAATGGGTGAAAGATAGAAAGAGAGTGATATAGAAATGTGAAGAAAAGGAATGGCAAGGAGAAACTTAGGTTCTGATCTTCATCTAGGTTTGTCTTGTTACAATGAGGTTCTGTTTTGGTGCTTGCTAAGGAGACTTTGAATTTGACTGCTTTGTCCACCAAAGACAGCATGTGAGTTTCCAGATATAAGATTCAGTCTTTGATAGTGGAAAAATATTCTACATAAGGTTTACCTACTGTGTTAGTACACTTTTTTCTCTAAATTCATCTTCATATATGGATAGTCGAATCAATTTTTCTGCTTGAAAGAAAGCACACAAAAGCTCAGAATGAGTTCCGGATCAGCTGCCTTGAAGGTCGCATTGCCTTGAACTCTAAAGAGTGGGGATTGGAAAAAGGGATAGAGTCATTCATTGCCTTACATGGAACGTTCAGTGGAGAAATTTCAGGACACTCAGTCATATTAATAGAATGCAGTCCCTTTGTAATAGTTTCCCAAACATAAGAAATCTGGAGTCTGGGGGATTCGGGAGCAATAGAATGTGCATAGAAATGAAGAAGTTGCTTGGCAAATTATAAACTGTATTGAACGTTCTTATACAGTCATACGTTGCAGCTGTGTAACACTGTGTCCATTAGTGACAAATGACATATAGGATGATAGTCCCATAAAATGATAATGGAACTAAAAACCTATTGCCTAGAGCCATCATAGCCAATCATTACCTTTGTAAGTGTCATCACTGATGTACACAAACATATTGTACTCTCAGTCACGGAAAAGTACACCAGTGCAATTATGTACAGTATACAGTGTGCTTGGTAATGATTGACCCTTAGTAGTTTATGTGTTTCTATAGTATACTCTTCTTATTATTTTAAAGGGGATTCCTAGTTACTTAAGAAAAAGCTTACTGCAGAACAATATGCTGTACTATATCTTGAGACTCCCAGGTTTACTTTGCCTCTAAACATTTTCTGCCATGAGGATTGAATAGGAGAATTGATAGAGAATAAGAATTAATTGTGAAACATATTTACCTATTATACTCCAATTAACTGTAGGCTGAATGCTAGATTTAAAATCTCAAGTGCTTTGACAGCTATCTTAGTGACAAATGTGTGAATGATAGTGTCTTAGTTATTATTTCTGTGATGAAATACTATGACCAGAAGCAATTTGGGGAGGAGAGGGTTTGTTTGGCTTCCATATCCTGAAACCCAGGTATGCTGGAAAATATTATGTCAACTTAACACAAACTAAAGTGATGTGAGAAGAGGAACCTCAATTGAGAAAATTCCTCTAGAAGATCCATTCTTATGATCTTTCTGCCCTGCTTGAGTTCCTGTCCTGATTTCCTTGGATGATGAACAGTGCTATGGAAGTGTAAGCCAAATAAACCCTTTCCTCACCAAGTTGCTTTAGTCATTGTGTTTCATCATAGCAATAGAAACCCTAAGACAACAGTTCATTGATAAATTCCAAGGCAGAAACTCAAACAGGATAGGAACCTGGAGGCAGGAGCTGATGCAGAGGCCCTACAAGGTGCTGCTTGCTGATTTACTCCTCATAGTTTATTCATCCTGCTTTCTTATATCATTCAGGACAACCAGCCCAAAGGTGACACAAAGCCCACAGTGGGTCGGGTCCTCCCCAGTCAATTATTAATTAAGAAAATTTCTTACAGGCCTGCCTATCAGATATTATGAAAGCATTTTCTCTATTGAAGTTTCCTCCTCTCATATGACTTTGATTTGTTTCAAGTTTGCATAAAACTAGCCAGAACTCATAATGGCATGAATCCTCCTGTTGAAACTGCATTGGTCAGCCCTCCTGAATCCCAACAACTATAATACAGTCATGTTTAGTGATGGTGACACCTTCTGATTACTGCATCATTAGGTGACTTTGTGTTTGGTATGTATTCATCACAGAATACATAAGCTGGATTGTGTAGCCTACACCACACCTAAGACATGTGAAACACACACACACACACACACACACACACACACACTCTAGCCAGTTGCTCTTAGGTCATGGTAAACATGTAAACACAAAAATAAATCAAACAGTAGAGAAAATGGTTAAAAAAAGTCAACAACAAAAACTAGGTAAACACAAGATAGAGATGACTGTTGTTAACCTTGTTTAAATGGATTCCCAACCCTGGAACATTCTCTGAGGCAACACTTCATCACTCAGCACAGAAATCGACATTACCATTGGCTGTTCTGATTTACATACAAAGTTTGGAGAACTCTTGGCCAAGAAGGTGAGTGTGAAAACATTTGATAGGATGATTAGCGAGTTACCAGCACCTTGGCAGTAGTTTAGAGAAGAAAGGAGACACATGTTTGTTTGTTAGCATCTACTGTGTGCCTATGACATTAGGCTATTAGTTTTGTCATAATCCTCATAACTTTTCTGACGCTAAGGCGCAATTATCTACACTTTAAAAATGCAAAAGCAAATACTGTTAATTTGTTAAAATAACACTGCTAGCAAGTATTCCAGCTGCCTATTCCAGTTCCAAAGCTCACACTCCCTCCATCACTGCAGTTCATACCCACATTAGTTTCTTCATGTATGAGTCATCTTCAGTCAGTTTTTTTCCTCTGAGAAGTTCCCTGAGGAACAATGAACTGTGAAAATAAGCATCTGTTAGAAAAAAAAGGCCAAAATTTTAAGACCTTGAAAAATTCATTTTCCTGGCGTACCCTCTCTTCCCAGTTGGTTGGACGTAGTTTTAGCTGTAGGAGAAGACCATGTGCCATGGCCAAACTCAGAGCACGAAAGGGACAATCTCAGATGAACCAGAATTGACAGACTCGTGTTGGCTGTAGAGCCTCAGTGGATGATGCATGATTGTAACCTCAGCTTGGATACTTAAGACTATTGAGCCTACACTTAAGACAGAATACTCATTAGCAATGGCTTTTTAAATAACAGGATAATTATGGTCTTTGTCAATTTTGTCATTTGCTCTGTGAAAATACAAACAGTGTCTCACTTGGATTTCTGGTGTTGCCTCTTGATAGGGCTTCTTTTATATAGTCTTTTCCCTCCAGATTCATTTTCTATAATAGAGTGAGTGTAGTCTTTCTACAGAAAGGACTTTCTTGCTATAAATGCTACAGGATTAACCTGAATCCTGTTATACGTACTTTATGAGTAGTCATATGTTTACCATACCTTCAACCTTGATGGAAGGGAATAAGAGATGAAGCCTAGGTTAATTTTGGAAAATGAAGGACAAAAGCAGTTAAAGTAATTAGTATATATTTTTTCTTGGCACTCTTAAAATCTTGATGACTCATCATCTTATTCTCGATGTTGTGAACATACATTGTCTCTAAACCTCTGTAAAAAATGGAATATGCAGGATCTGAGAGTGAAACAAAGTCTTCTTAAAGAGACAAATTATTTCTCTTGTGAGAGAATGTCAACAAACAAACATGGACCCCATTAACAGATAGGACAATGACATATATAACAGGAAAGAAATGTTAATAAGCCAAAGGGTCTTTGAAGCACAGAGAGAAAGTAGTTGAGTTTGATGTCTTATATAGAGTAGTCATGCCAAGCATCACTGAAGAGGTGGTATGTCAACAGAAACCTAAAGAAAGCAAGAGGCAGAAATCCATGGTGATATTTGTGAAAAAGAATGGAAAAGTTCTGGTTTGGTGGAAAAGAACATGAAAAGCATTATCAGGCTAAGAATCCATGAAGAACAGAAATGAAGTCTATTTTCCTGCAGCAGAGACACCAAGGAAAGAGTACCAGATGCTAATGTCAAAACAGACAGTGAAATCTTAGGGGCAGGTAAAGGATTTTGGCTCACACTAAGAAAAGATGAAAGTTTTGGAGAAATTTGAACTGATAGGTAACATAGTATCTCTGGGATTCTTCCTTTATATCCTCCTTTCCCCAAATTATCAGTTACTACAGTTTCTCATTCTTTCCTTCCTTATGAACTCCTCTAGATTCTAGTTCTTAGTTCTCAAGCATCCTCCTACGTAGCACTTGACTGTCCCTTGTCAGGTCTACTAGTAGATTTTCAGTCATTATAGATCCAGTGGAAGCATCTATTCTTTTCTAAGAAGGCATAAAGAGATGTCTTTACAAAGATCATCCAGGTCTCATATCTCTAGTCAAGATTCTTTGAGATATAAATACCAGAAAATCTATCTAACAGTTGTATAAAATATAAACCACAAAATTCTTGTCTGTGAGATGCCAGAGCTTTGCAGTATTGTTATCATGTGAGCATCTTGGGAATTTTCACAAAGACTCAAATTCAAATCACCTTCCTCCTGAGTTCCATAGACTTCTTACCTTGTTAAATTTCCTTTTTGTTGTGTATGCACCATGTCAGTGAATAAGGCCCATGTTTATTTGTTGGCATTCACTCATTAGGGAAATAATTTTTCTATTTGTAGACTTTGTTTCACTTTCCATTTTTCTGCTTCACAACAATCAGCATGATTAATTGCATCATCCAGCTTCCATTCATCACTGCAAACTACTACCATCAAATATCCGACTCAAGTACAATCCAAAGAAATGGTATAAGGAAGGGGTGTTAAGGACTCATAGGATCCTTCCTATAGTCAAGGGATAACATCTTTCCCAGCTGCCTGCTTGAAGGCTCTTCATGTATGGCAAGAAGGACTACTTCATATTTATTATAAATGCCTGCTTGCTTCCAGTTTCCAAGCATGTATCTCAATACCTAGCATAGACTGTGACACATAATTCTCACTGCAAGAAATGAACTCTTCATAGATTTATTCTATTTCTAAATAGAATGTGACATTGAAGAATGGGAGTGTCATGAAAATGCTACCCTTTTCAGAAAGAAAAGATTCCTGACCAGAAATGAGCAAAAGAATTCCTGAGTCTTATTCTGATCCAGCCTGTGTCAGAGACTAGTCAGATAATATTCCAGATTTTTACTTTAGACTTTCCAAATAAACCAAATCACAAATCCCAGAAAGGTTGAAATTAAGTTCACATTATCTAAAACCATGGAATTTGAGCATGCTTTGAATATTTCCTACACCCTGGTTTTGGTTCATTAATAATGATCTTTTCTAAAAATTCTTTCTGGACTCTATTGACCTGTGAGAGGAATAATCAGTATTGTCCATGGATGAGCTCCCTGATAGGTTATACAATCTCAAGCAGATACGTGAGTGTGTGTGTGTGTGTGTGTGTGTGTGTGTGTGTGTGTGTGTAACAACAATTAAAGAAGAGGTTGTGTATTTAGAGAAATTAAGGGGAGGCCTAGGAGAGTGTATATGATAGAGATATTGGTGAGAATGATGTACATACAGTACTCATGTATGAAGTTCTCAAAAATATTCAACTGGAAAAAAATGAATCCAATGAAACATGGGTAAATAAAATAAAATCCAATGGAAGATTTTAAAGATATACAAAATCCAGTGACTGGATTGATGGCTCAACATTTAAAAGTGCTTGCTGTTCAATTGTGAGAACAAAAGGTCAGATTTCAGCACCCATATCAGAAAACTTGTGAGTATAATTATTTTCTGCTCCAAGGGATCCAACACTCTCCTCTAGTTTCCATGGGCACCTGCACACAAGTAGGTACATACTCCTATGCAGACACACACAGAAATATATATATATACACACATAATGAAATAAAATGAATCTTTAAAATATTTTAAAATACAAAGTACAAACCAGTGGCCTGGTGGTCTTCAGGTTAATTTCTAATCATTCATAAAGTAAGTTTGAACAATTATCTTTTCATAAATTTTACATTTTTAACATAAATGTGAATTTTTAAACAATTTAAAACAAATTGTAAGTGTTCAAAAGTGTTATAAATTGTAGATCCCATCTAGGACTGAGCATCATGAAATCTCTTATTCTTTGCTCACCAGCCAGTTGTGGGTTTCTGTGTTAGTTACCATATACTGAGAGAAAAAGCTTCTTGGATTAGGGTTGATTGATCCACTGATCTATGATGATAGCAATATGTGTTCCTCCAGTAGCAACTTCCAGCACTATGGACCTCAGCCAATATGAATGCAGTGTCTGTTTGAATATCAGCTAAAGTGCTACACGTTCTATGTAATAAGTATGTGGTGTTTTTAGCAATAGAGTCTTAACATCATGTTATATAGGGTAACCAATAACACTGGCAATATTCCATAATTATTTAGGACTTTATGAGATCCATTTGGAAAAGTAAAAATAGTTAATCATTCCTGGTTCTGGGGGCTTATTTGGTAGGATATGGGGTATTGTTTCCCCATGTAATTTCATGTAAACTGAGTTTAGGAAGCTTCTACACTAGTTTCTATATGTCTTTTCAAAGGGCCTTTAGTGTAAGTTATCTCTCCTCATATTCCCTCATTTACCCTGACTTTCCCCACTTAATCATCCTGTTATCATTTCACTTTTATCCCTCTATATAATTGCATTCTGTTTCCCCAGTCCATCACTAGCTACCAAACATTTGTGGGTATTTTAAATGAAATACACATGTCAAAAGCATGAAAGATGATATCCATATAAAAGAGAAACAATGCTTGTCTTTCTGTGTCTAAGTTACCTTAGTATGGTTGTTTCTAACTCCATCCATTTAACTACAAATTTCATATCTGCTATTCTTCTTAAAGCTGCAGAGTATTCCGTTGTGTAAATGTCCCATATTCATTATATAGACATCTAAACTATTCATTTTGTGGCTATTATGAGAAGAGCAGCAATGAACATAGATGAGCAAGTAGCTTTGCAATCAGATGTATTGGGTGTGTGCTCAAGAGTAGTGTAGATCTATTTTCATCTTCTGTTAGACCTCTGCACTGATCTCCGTCATTCTGCGGCCATTCTCAAATAAATACACTGAGGCTTGTGTTAATTATAAATTTTCATTCAATAGCTCAGGCTTGTTACTAACTATCTCTTACAACTTCAACCATTTCTATTAATCAATATGCTTGCCCCAATCCTTGTGGCTTTTACCTCTTTCCATTATGTGTATCCGACTCATTCCCTGTCTGGCTGGTGACTCCTCTGTCTCTGCCCTTCCTCATCTCATCATCCTCAGTTTGACTTACTGCCTAACTTTATCTTATTCAGCTAGTGTCCCATCTGCTTATTTATTAAACCAATCACAGTGACATGTATTCATACAGTGTACAGAAGAATTATTGCATACCACATGGAACCTACACATAAGAATGAGTTGTAAACCCAGTGAGACTCCCTTGGAGAAAACTAATTTTTTATTTATTATCAGTTACCAATTGAGACAGTTTTGGGAGTTAGGGATGGGGGCTATATCCACTTCCTTCTTCAGCACTGAGACTGTATTGGCCCAGACCTGTGTAGGTTTGTGCATGCAGTCATAGTGTCTATGGGTCTATATTGTGCTGTGCTTAGAAGACCTTATTTTCTTGGTGCTTGGTGTCCTCCATACCCTCTGACATTTTTCTTTTATTGAAAATAGATTTTTGTCTCCCTTGCTTTCAAGGTGCCCTCTTCCTGTTTGCCGGTGTGTGTATCCAAGATGTTGCACCTGTCCCTGCCAGCCAAGCCTTCCAATCCCAAGAACCTATGGGTTTTCTTTGACAAGGACATCAGCTAGGGGTAAGTTGGCAGAATCATTTTGGGTTTGTTTGCACATATTGTTCTAGAACTGCAGAAATTTTTCATTCATTGTGTAAAGAAGAGAGGAGCATTGGATCTGCACTGGAAAGCCTCCCCATTTCAGAGAATGCCCTTTCCACTGAATTATTAAGAAATTTATGCTTTAGGGTGGAGACTTCTCAAATCAGAAGAGCATAGGAGGAGAAAGTATTTGTAATGAAAAAATTGAAGATGAAAGTTTTCATTGTAAGCCTGATCTTAGGGTTTGTTGAGCGTGGCAAATGCAGGCTCCAATACAAATGATTCTCAGTTCTTTTTCACAACCGTTCCAACTCTGTAGTTGGATGGGAAACATGTGTTATTTAGACAAGTAATTAAAGCACTAGGTGTGGCAAGGATGCTTGAAAATGTAGAAGTGAATGCTGAAAAACCTGCCAAACTGTCCTTGCTGAATGTGGGGAATTGAAAAGGGAGGACTGGGGAATATTCCCATAAGATGGCTCTGGTGACAGTCATCCAGCCTTCCTCAAGGATGCAGATGTAGATTTAAAAGATGTAGATTAAAATTTTATTAATAGCATAAGACTTAAAAATATTGGAAATATGCTTTTCAAATTTCAGAATGGGGAGATGGCTATTAAAAGTACCCAAATATTTTAACATACATGGATAATTCAAAGGCTATTATTGAGAAAGCAGATACATCCAGACTGCAGCCTATAGCCATAAGCTGTGTAATGAGTGTTGGTGTTTGCAAATTGAAGATGTCAAATTGGCAGGGAGCAATAGAGAGTTGTTTGGAGGTTCTTGAAAGGGGTTCATCGAACACCAAAGCACTATACTGCAAAATAAAAGTATGGCAAAGATGAAAAGAATTTGATCAATCATTGGCTGATCTTAGAAAACCACAGGAGATAGCCCCAGGAGATAAAGCTATCCAGGTAGAATTGCATAAAGTAAAAAAAAAAATTATAAGAGCACAGAAAGATTAAAGAGAAGGCAACTCAGAAAATGTTTGCTTAATAAGGATTAAACTTTGCTGAAATATTGCATGTTGATTGTATAAAGAATGATATAAGTTACTGTCTACATATGATCCATGATGCTTTGTCATCATTGTTTACATAGGTTTCTTCTTAATAAAGTGTTATGAAGTACAAAAAAAGAAGAAAAGTAAATAGATTATTTTCTCCTACAATATACCCTGATTATAGTTTCATTTCCTTCTACTCTTCTCATTTCTTCACCTCCCTCCTCTCTGGATTCACTCTCTTTTATCTCTTGTTAGAAAAGAACAGGTTTCTAACAGATAACAACCAAAAATGACAAAATAAAACTTAATAAGATGAAACAAAGGCTTGGTGTAGGAGGTCCTTCTGACTATGTGTTGCTTTCATTGATTGAATAAAGAAACTGTCTTGGCCTTTTGATAGGGCAGAACTTAGATAGGCAGGGAAGAAAGAACAGAATGCTGGGAAAAAGGGCAGAGTGGCAGATGCCATGAAGCTCCTGCCTGAGACTGATGCTGGTTAGAATCTTTCCCAGTAAGCCATGACCTCATGGTGAACACAGATTAATAGAAATGGGTTAGATCAAGATGTGAGAGTTGGCCAAGAAGAGGCTAGATATAATGGCCAGGCAGTAATTTAATTGATACAATTTCCATGTGGTTATTTTTGGGGTTAAGGTAGCCTGGGGGTGGGATGCGGCCCGCTTACCTCCTACAACAAAAGCTATCATATCAAAGTTGGACATGACAACTCAGCAGGAAGAAAAAAGGCCTACAAGCAGGCACAAGGGTTAGAGACACACTCATTCTCACAGTTAGGAGTCCCATTAAAAATATTAAGCTAATAGCTATAATTATTATATACAAAGGACCTACTGCAAACCCTTGTAGGCTCTATGCTTCCACTTCATTCTCCGGGAACTCATGAACCTTGCTTAGTTTATTCAGATGGCCTGTTCTTCTGGTGTCCTCTATCACCTCTGGCTCTTACAGTCTTTAGTCTCCTCTTCTGGGGAATCCCTTGAGCTCTGAGAGGAGGGATTTAATGGAGACTCCTATTTATACTCTCTCTCCACATAATGTCTGGCTGTGGACCCCCTACATCTGTTCCCACCTGTTACCGGAGGAAGCCTCTCTGATGATGACTGTATAAAACACTGACCTATGACTATAACAGAATAACTTCATCAGAAGCCATTTTATTGATTTTTTATACCAGTAGTGTTTGGTTTTATCCTATGTCTCTGGGCTATCCAGACTCTGGTTCCTGGTTACCAAAAGAGTTTCTGGAACCAGATCCCTCTCGTGCAGCTTTAACTCAAACCAGACATTTGTTGGCTACTCCCACATGTTCTGTGCCACCATTGTCCTAGCATAGTTGCAGGCATGACAGATTGCAGCTCAAGATTTTGTGTATGAATTGGTGTTCACGTTTCTCTTTCAGAAGGCTGCAGGGTACCATCCTGCACAAAAGAGATTAGAGTATAGGAATGAGAACTCAATGTAGGCATCAGACCTATTTCTCTGTGTTCAGTGAGCTGTGTGGGTGTTATTCTCGGCAATGAGAATCTGCTGTCAGTTTGGGGAGAGCAACCCTTCATCTTAGCAACAGCCTGGGTTATTTGGGGGTTTCCATAGGACCCCTTTGGCCAAAAACTTAATTGAAAGCAACCCGGTCTTGCCACTAGAAGCCTTGCATGGTGATAAGAGATGGCCAGTTGAGACTATGTGTCCTCATTAGGATCATCTTAATAGACTCCTGGAAGTTCCACTGTATTAGAGTTCCACATCGCACTTCAATTGCCCTCCAACTCCAGCTGTTTCCCCCAACTCTTTCTCCCACCACTGTATACACTCAACCACACCTGATACTCTGCTCCCATTCCTAGTGACCTCCAATCTACCCATAAAATCTATTTATTTTCCCCTCCCAGGAATAAACCTGAAACTCCTTTAAACCCCTTATCTTTACTCCAGTTCTATGGATTGTTGCTTGGTTATCATTTACTTAATGACTAATATATACTTATAAGTGAATACATAACATATTTTCTTTCTGGTTTTGACTTACCTTACTCAGAATGACTTTTTCTAGTTCTGTCCATTTGCGCACAAATGCCATGATGGCTAACATCAATAACACAAGTGACAGCTCATGCTAGCAAGAATGTTGAGCAAGAGGAACACTCCTCCACTGTTGGTAGGAATGTTAACTTGTACAGTCACTAAAGGAATCAAGATGGAAATTCCTCAGGAAGATGGGAATCAATCTACTTATAAACCAAGAAATACCACTCTTTTTATTGATTTTATTGATCTTTACATATTTCTCTGCTCTCCTCCTTTCTTCTCCCCTCCCCTTTAACCCTCCCCCATGATCCCAATGCTTCCAATCAACTCAGTAGATCTTGTCTTTTCTTCATCACATGTATGTCTCTCTTAGGGTCCTCATTGTTCTCTAGGTTCTCTGGGATTGTGAATTGTAGGCTGGGTTTCTTTGCTTTTTGTCTAAAAGCCAGTATAACCAAGGCTCAGATGGATGTTCCTCATGTTTCAGTCAGGGCTACCATTCCAGTCAACCCATTGGTCACTCTGTGTTCCTGGAGGCAACTTGGCACTTGTGAGGTTTGATTTGCAATACCAGGGGTCATTTGTGCCTGCTTCCACTGAGAATACTTGCTTGGAGCTCTTTCTGTTGAGGTAGCTGCCTTGGGTCTTCTCTGGTAGAGGTCCTGACTCAGGCATACTTGCGTGGAGGTTCCAGAGTCACACGGGGACTCAGAGATCTCTGGTTCTGACCTACTTCCTCAGTGGTACCAGACTCACACCTGGACCAGAAGAGGTCTCTGGTTCTGGTCTACTCCCATGAAGGTCCTAGACTGTTTCCCAGACACTCAGAGGTTCTGGCTCAGGCCTACTCCCTCAGAGGTTCCAGGTTCACCTGTGGACTGCAGAGGTCTCTGATTATGGCCTACTCCCTCAGCAATTGCTCCCTTGTACCTGCTCCTATGGAGTTTGCTGTCTCAGGCCTGCTCTGTCCTAGATCACTGGCTCAGACCTGTTTCCCTAAATGTCCCTGGGTCATTTCCTTTCCTGTGAAGGTCGCTGGGTTGGAATTGGTCCCCAAAAGTCTCTGGCTTTGGTCTACTCCTTTGGAGGTCCTAGACTAGACTTCAGAAGTCTCTGGTTCTAGACTACACTCTTGGAGGTCTAAGACTTGTGCCTGGGACCCACAGAGTTTCTGGCTCAAGCATACTCCCTTGGTGGTCTCAAACTCAGGTGCCTCTATACCATTCTTGAGCAGATACCTAAAGGATGCTCCATTCTACCAGAAGAATACTTGCTCAATAATGTTCACTGTGGCTTTATTCTTAATAGCCAGAAACTAGAAACAACCAGCACATCACTCAATAGAAGAATGGATAAAGAAAATGTAGTACATTTACACAATGGAGTATTATACAGTTGTTAAATGATGGCTAGCATTTTAAGTTTCTTGGCCATTTGTGATTCATCATTTAAGAATGTTCTATTAAGTTCCATGACCCATTTTTAAATTGGGTTGTTTTCTTGATGCTCTTTGTTTGTTTGTTTAGTTCTTTGTATAGTCTACAGACTAACCCTCTGTCAGATGTACAATTACAAAGATGTTTCCCGTTATGTAGACTGTCTCTTCATTTGATTGATGGTGGTCTTTACTCGTCATTAGCCTTTTAGTTTCATGAGTTCCCATTTGTTGTTGATGTTTAAGTCAGTGATATCAAGATTTTGTTCAGATTGTCCTTCCTTTTTTCCACCAAGTTCAGGTGTATTCCCTACTTTCTCTTTTTTTGGATTCAGGATATCTGATCTTAGATTGAGGTTGTTGATCCATTTGGAATTGAGTTTTGTGCGAAATGAAAGATAAGTATCAAGTTTCATTCTTATATACAGTTATCCAGTTTGTTCAGCAACATCTGCTGAAGATACTTTCTTTGCTCTATTGTATAATTTTGTCTTCTTTTTTAAAATATTGGTGACTGGAAGTATGTAAGCATATGATAGTGCATTCAATTCTATTCTATTGAAAGGTATGTCTGTTTTCTACCAATGCCATGTGGGTTTTATCTCTATAGATATGAAATGTCTTGAAACTTGGAATGGTAAGCCTTCCACCATTGTTCTCTTGCCTCAGGATTGTTTCAGCTATCCAGGGTCTTTTGTGGTTACACATGAAATTACAGATTGTTTTTCAATATCTGTGGAAAAAGGCTAGAATTTTAAGTTGTGTTGGAATATTGAATCTGCAGATTGTTCTAGTTAGGATAGCCATTTTTCATAATCTTAATTCTACTAATCCATGAGCATAGGAGTTCTCTTTTATTCTGATATCCTCTCCAATTTCTTTCTGCAGTGTCTTAAAGTTTTTATTATACAAGTCTTTTACTACTGTAGCTAGAACTATTCCAGGAGGCTACTGTGAAAGATAGTGTTTCTATGATTTCTCTCTCAATGGATCTATTAGTATATCTGTATAAAAGAATGATATGGATTTTTGTTTACTAATTTCATATTCTGCTACTTTACTAAATGTATTTATCAGATCTAGAAGTTTCCCGTTCAATTCTTTAGGAAGTTATCCCTGATAAGCAAACAATATTAAAAGGAAAGAGTAAAGCAATCTCCCTGATGAACTTAGGCGCAAAAATTTTCCAATAAAATTCCTGCAGTCTAAATACAAATGCATGTTAAAAATAAGATGCTTATTGATCAAACTGGCTTCATTCTAGAGAATCAAAGATTTTGATTCAACATTATAAATAAGAATGTAATTCATCATAGAGATGGACTTGAGGAAAAAAATCATACAATCATTTCAATGAATGAAGTAAAGAATTTAATGAAATTCAATATCCCTCATGGCAAGAGCCCTGAAGAGGCCAGGAATAAAAGAAATTGTCCAATAAAGTCTATATGTATAAACCTATATTTAATACTATGCTAAGTGGGGAGAAATTCAAAACTTTCCTGCTTAGACCAAGAGTAAGACAAGGATTTCCAATCTTGCCACATTTGTTTAATATGATGGTTGTTCTTAACTAGATTAATAGCACTAGATGAGAAAATAAAATGGATCAAATAGAAAATAAATAAATGTGTCCCTATTTGAGGACAATGTAATTCTATATTTAAAACGTTTTGCAGACTTCAGTAGAAAACTCCTGGAATTAATGCGTGCTTTCACCAATGTTACAGGATACAAAATTAGTATACTAGCATCAGTAGCCTTCCTATATATACAAATGACAAACATACTGAGAGAGAACTCAGCGAAACAAAACCATTTGCAGTAGTCCAAACCAGTGACATGATAACAACAAAACAAAATCAAAACCCTTGGGATATGCCTAAATAAGAACATAAAACTTTAACAATAAAAACTTTAAAACTCTTCTGACTTCTTCCTCTGTGAGGTGTCCTGAGCACTAAGGGAGGGGGTATGATGGAAACACTCCAATTAGGGCTGAATGTTCTTTGATAATGACTGAACAAGGCCCAGATCCATGAATATACTAGTACATCATTAGGAGTCATTATATCACTACTTTTTTGTTTTGTAGGCCAGTTTTATTTGGTTTTACCTTAGGTCTCAGGGATATCTAGTCTCTGGTTCTTGGTCACACAAACGCTATCAAGTAGGCATTCCATTGCATGGCGGGGGCCATAAGTCAAATCAGAGGTTTCTTTGTGCCAACATTGCTTTAGTATGTCTTGTAAACAGGATATCATTGTAAGGAAAGGTTTTGTGACTGGCATGATGTTTACAGATCTCTTCTGGTAGTAGGCAGAGTACCTTTCTGTACCAAATATACACATAGTGGTGAAGGCTCTATATAGGCACCAACTCGACTTCTGCATGTTCAATGAGTTGTGTGGGTATGCTGGCCTTCACTGAAAGGATTCTTTTTTTTTCTTTCTTTTTTTTTTACATTGTTTTATTTTTTTCCATTCAAAAACACAATTAAAGAAATAACATTTTTTCCTTTCTTCCCCTTCTCCCGGTCCCCTCCCGCTACCCCCCCACCCCTCCTCCCTCTCCCTTCTTCCTTGAAAGAGGGCATGGTGCCCTGCCCTGTTGGAAGTCCAAGGCCCACCCCCCTCCCTCCCGGCCTTGGA